>JAULAV010007385.1:0-24998 GCA_030789695.1 Scilla litardierei | reverse complement strand
ACTAATTTGTCAGTGATAAACTCTCAGTGATGATAGGCAAGTTGGTCCTTAGATTTAAGGTCATTGTACGAACCTATACGTGAATGGTGTCACTTAGATCCCTCACCTAGCTTCGAGGCAAGTGCTGTAGAAAGGTCTCTGGTTGGGTGAAACTTTAAGCATGCGAGGAGATTAATGACCAAGTGAGGATTCGTCTCTCCCGTTTATGGGGAGTTAGTGTTGCACGTGTTAGTTCGATCTTTAGTAAAAACTCTGGCCAGAGTATGTTGGAAGAAGTCCAACATTATTTGACTAAAGATCGATGGAGACTAACCAGTTTCGAGCTATTGGGTTTGACAGTTGACCATACCCTAGGCTTGGCTAAGCGACATAGTTATGACGAAGGGACTAAAACTTCGGTATTCATCATGGATACAGTCAGAGTGATCTAAACGACACTTTTGTCAGTGGGTCAATCACGTAATTATGATGCCGAAATAGGGACGCCACCTTCTTCTCGTGGTCACTGTCGTTTTAGGAATTACGAACCCCAACTTGTAGTAGGGTCAGTCTATAGGGTTTCAGACCGAGTAGGATTTGTGTCTTAGTAATAGGAAGAATAAAGGAGGAGTGCACTCGGATGCTAATTAATATCAGAAGGGTTTGTGACAATAAGTCTAAAATAATTAAATGGGAAATTATAATAATATGTCACAAAGTGTTTGTGGGCATATGATGCATAGAAATAAAGAGAGGATTTTTTTGCAAAAGTCGATGAAAAAACTGCGCTCAAATTGGAGCTGAAAATCACAAAATACAAGGCAAAAGGGCAGAACTGGGCTCTGGCCCAGTTCTGGCCCGCCCAAAAGGGCGGGCAGGGCGAGCCTGCTAAAAGCAGGCGCTCACTTGCTCGCTGGGCGGGTCGGCCCTGCCTGCCTGCTTTCCAGCAGGCGTGCTCGCAGGCGTGCCTGAACAAGCAGGTGGACTTCATAGGTGTACACAAAACTAGTTTTTTTGAAAACCTAGTGGCAGATGGGATTAATTAGCAGATTGACTTTTTTGGCCAACTTTGAGCCAACGTTTGAGGGCTCAAACGAAGTTGGATTTGAACACTGTTTGTTTCTATGTGTTCACCGTTCAATGCTTTTCGATTTGATATATGATTTTGCTTTTGGAGTTCAACAGTAAGAAGAAACAATTCGTTAAAGTTTGGCCTTTGGAAAAGACAAAATTGAAATTAATTGTTTCTCTAAATATGATTTTGTCCCACATCGCTCGTGAGACGAGAAAGGGAGCTGTCTCTCTATATAAATATGGGCTTAGCCTCCCCTTTACAATTGCACCAAGTCTTCAATTTCGAGTAGCTCCAAAAAGTTTTGATCACGCTCGAACTAAGACTTAATAATTATTCCATCCTCATAAATTCTTTTGTTCCTCCATTCGAGTCTTAGCAAGACAACGAGGAGGTTTGGATCGGATCCAAAGTCTTTGACGCTGGTCATGCTCAAGTGAAACTTTCTTCGCCAAGTGGTTGGCTCGGAGGCACGGTGTTGGCTCGCTTCGGGTGGTCTAATCTAGGAGGCGCAGAGTTGGCTCGCTTCAGGATTAAAGACAGATTACTGAAAATGATGCTTCGTACGGTAGCGAAGTGACGTGTATGTCTTTTATTTTATTATTATGCTTTCCTATTTGTTGCAATAGTTTCGATCTGTTATGGGGATGGTCGAAACCACCCCAAGTCAGTAGATTTTTCTGGCTATGGTTAATGAAATCATTAGTGCTTTCATTAAATAGTTTAATGAATTTTATTCCTCTGCCTTTTGTGTTTCTACCGTTCGTCCGACGTAGGACTGTCATAGATGTTATGCCTTGAGGGCCTATCAAAACTCAACATTGGTATCAGAGTCATGTCTACTATGATCTAATTTCTGCAAATGAAATGCATTGGATGTTTATTAGAAACATGGTAATAATATGATTATTGTTATGAATCATCATCAGGGGGAGGAACCGCCAGATCTTTATTTATAGCATTAGAGGAGCATACACCGATAAGATACAATAGATACAGTCTTATTTATAAGATAAGCCGTGATCCCAACCAACTAACCCATTCGGTATTAGCCCTTTACAACACTCCCCTTTATCCAGTTATAGGTATGGACTCTGCTCACGAATACTTCATGATTCTGAGTGTAGTAGGAGTCTCACATGGGGTGGATACTTCAGGATCCTGAGTTGGTGAGGTTTGCCTCGTTAAAACCTTTAACTATGGAAAACCCTGTGTGAAAAACCATAGTTAAGAAAAAAGAGTACAAACACTCTCTAACTCCCCCTGATCTGTACAAGCACTCAGGCTTTCAGATTTCATAAGAGCCTCATCCCAATTTTCTGTACAAACTTCCTAAAGGTAGCAGCAGGAAGGGCTTTAGTGAACAAGTCTGCCAGGTTGTCACATGATTTTACTTGTCTGACATCGATCATGCCATCTCTCTGTAGCTCGTGCGTCCAGAAGAATTTAGGGGAAATATGCTTCTTTCTGTCACCTTTGATGTAGCCACCTCGTAGCTAAGCTATGCAAGCAGCATTGTCCTCGAACATGGTAGTAGGTTCAAGGTCCCCAGACTTCAATTTGGTCATCACCAGGATGTGATTTACAACTGACCGTAGCCAGACACATCTCTGCTTGCTTCATGGATGGCAATAATCTCTGAGTGATTGGATGAGGTCACCGTCATGGTTTTCTTAATGGATCTCCAGGAAATGTCTATCCCAACATGGGTAAACATATACACTGTCTGTGACTTTGCATTGTGGGGATCAGACCTGTGACATACATCAGCATGACCAACAAGTGCGGAATATAATCTATTTTTGTAAAGGAGTCCCAAATCTATAGACCCTTGGAGGTAGTGCAGAAGGTGCTTTACCCCGGTCCAGTGGAAATGCGTAGGCGCTGCACTGTATCTGACTAATAAATTTAGTGCGAATGCTATATCTGGACGCGGGCAGTTGGCCAAATATGGAAGTGCTCCAATAGAACTCAGATAAGGGACTTCTGGACCAAGTATATCCTCCCCCTCTTCCAGTGGCTGGAAGGGTCTTTATGTGCATCCAGAGATCGTGCCACCATATACTAAGTGGATGACATTGGTCCATATGAAATCTTTGCAAAAGTTTCTTCGTATACGTGGTTTGGTATAATAGGATTCCGTCTTTTAAATGTTCAATCTGTAAGCCAAGGCAGAATTTCGTTTTGCATTGGTCTTTCATTTCGAATTCTGTTGTCAGGCTTACAGATATCTCAGCGATCTCTTCAGGAGATCTAATGAGATTCAAATCGTCTACGTGGACTGCTATTATGATGAATCCTTTTCCCTTTGATCTTATAAAGATGCAAGGCCAGACTTTATTATTGTTGAATCCTTGTTGTACAAGAAATTCACTTAGTCTGTTATACCACATCCTTCCCAATTGTTTAAACCATACATTGATCTTTGAAGCTTAACAGAGTAGACGTCCCGAGGTCTATCTTTTAAATCAACATGCATTGAAAAGCCATCAGGAAGTTTCATGTATATCTCCTTGTCGAGATTACCATATAGATATGCAGTCACAACATCCATTAGCTACATATCTAAACCTTCCTTTGCTGTTAAGCTTATTAGGAATCAAAAAGTGATCGCATCCATGACCGAGGAGTATGTTTCCTCATAGTCAATACCCGGTCTCTGGGAAAATCCTTGTGCTACAAGCCGTGCTTTCTAGCGTGCGATCTCATTATTTTCATTTCTTTTTCTCACGAATACCCATTTGTATCCTACAGGTTTGACACCCGTAAGTGTCTGGACTATTTTTCCAAAGACTTTGCGTTTCTTAAGCGTGTCTAGCTCAGCTTCTATTGCCTGCTTTCACTTTGGCCAATCATTTCTACGTTTGCATTCAGCAACAGAATATGGATCATGATCATTATCGCTTCCGACGACATGAATTGCAATATGAAATGCAAAGTCATCGTCGACGACTGTACTCTTTCTGTCCAACACCTCCCATGTACGTACATAATTTAATAATATTTCAATTTCTCCCGGTAGTTCCTCTGCAGTGGATTCTGGGAGGGGTGAGGGTATGGACATGAGCTCATTTCTTTGTGGGGATATCGTCCTAAGGTCTCCGGATTTTTTTCTTGGATTTTTATCCTTGGAGCCTGGTGGTCTGCCTCTTTTCTGTTGCGATGCAGCCACTTCTGTTGCTGGTGGATTGCATCCATTCTCGGAGATGTCAATCCTAGCTGGAGTATTTGCAGTAGGGATGTGTGATTTGACAATCTTCTTGTTGTCAGTAAATGAGTCCGGTAATCGGTGGACAATCTTTTTCTTGGATTTTATAATATTCAGTTTCTCCCAGCAGTTCCTCTGCAGTGGATTCCGGGAGGGGTGAGGGTATGGACATGCGCTTATTTCTCTGTGGGGGTATCGTCCCAAGTTCTTCGGATATTTTTCTTTTTCTTGGATTTTTATCCTTGGAGCCTGGTGGTCTGCCTCTTTTCTATTGAGGTGCAGCCACTTCTGCTGCTTGTGGATTGCATCCATTCTCAGGGTTATTAATCCTAGCTGGAGTATTTGCAGCAGGGATGTGTGATTTGACAATACTTTGGTTGTTAGTAAATGTGTGAGTATTTGCAGCAGGCACGTCTTGAATGTGGAGGATCTTCAGGATCTCATCTTCACATTATTTTATTACCGGATCATAGTGGGTCAAACTTTTTGTAGCCCACGGTATGATGTGCTTTGCACCAGATTTCTCAGTGTCTGGGCCCATTTTTGGAGAAAATTGTCTCATCAAATTCACAGTCTTCAAGATGTGCCTTAAATGCATCCCCCATTTGGGGTTCTAGGTATCTTATAATTGAGGGTGAGTCAAAACCTACGTTGATACCTAGGCAACATTGAGGACCCATTTTTGTCCTCTGTGGTGGTGCAATGGGGTTGTAAACTGTGCAACCAAAGATTCTCAAATGAGAAATGTTCGATGGCCCTCCATATGCAAGTTGCATTGGAGAGAGACTCTGACCTCCAGAGGGTTTTATTTTTATTAATGATGCAGCATGCAGAATTGCATGTCCCCATGCATTCAGCGGTAACTTGGATTTCATTAACAATGGACGTGCAATCCATTGGAGTCTTTTTATCAGTGATTCTGCCAACCCGTTCTGGGTATGAACATGTGGCACTGAATGTTCAATTTCTATTTCCGTTGCCTGGCAGTACTCTTGAAATGACCGGGAGGTAAATTTTCCAGCATTATCCAGACGTATTTTCTTTATTTGGTTTTCTGGAAAATGCGCCTGCAACTTTATAATTTGTGCCAGTAGCTTTGGAAAAGCTAAGTTGCGGGTTGATAGTAGAGACACATACGAATATTTTGAAGATGCATCAATCAGTACCATAAAGTACCGAAATGGCCCACTACGGGGTGGCTTTGTACACATATGTCTCCATGTATTCTTTCGAGGAAGCTTGGAGACTCGATATCCACTTTTAGGGGGTGATGGCCTTATTATTAATTTTCCCTTGAAGCAGGGGATGCAAGAAAATTCTCCCTTCTGAAGAATCTTCTGGTTCTTCAGGTTGTGCTTATGGGATTGTGATAAGATGCGATGCATCATCACAGAGCGAGGGTGGTCAAGTCTATCATGCCAAAGTAAAAACTTGGCTGATGTCGGGCACTTCAGGTGCTCCGTCAAGTTAGCTTCCTCTCTCCGAATCTTTGTATGATAGAGGCCTGATGAAAGGCTCTCAAAACGTTCAAGTATGGATTTTACTACTTTTTCTTGAGACGTTACATACCGTAATTCTTTCTCATTTACATTTGCTGTTTCCAAATGGAATCCATTTAAAGGGATATCCTTGAAACTTAGTAAGTTTCGGTTGGAATTCGGAGAGAATAGTGCATCTTTTATTTTAATTTCTGTCAATTAGGGAGCAACAATGTTGCATTCCCAGAACCTTCAATTATATTCGATGGCCCTGAAATTGTATTTACAGGGCTTTTGTATGGTATATTGATATGAAAATAGCACTTATACTGAAGGATCTTATGTGTTGAAGCACTGTCTACCAAGCAGTCATGAGAGCGATCCATCTATAACGATGAATAAAAAATTTGCATTTCAGGAACATAAATTTTTTTTCATTCAAACTCAAATTACATAATTCAAAGCTCTCATAACATGAAATGTTCTTAAACAATTTGCTAAGATAAAAATTGACGGCTAATCCAGCAGGTCATCAATTTCGAAGTCATCAGCTGTAAACTTGACTGGAACATCAGATGTCACCAGGTTTGTTTCAATTTTCTTTTTCTTGTTTTCTTTGTACTGCTCCTGGAGATGCTGCGGAGTTCGGCACACTCTGGACCAATGACCTTTCATGCCACATCTATGTCAATGGCCTTCCCGATCCCTCTTGGATGGGGGTGCATCATTCTTCTTATTGTCATTTCTGCACCAGGTGAACTTACGCTTCCCTTCATTTTCTTCCCTGCTAGACTTGGCCCTTAGCCCTTTTGTTCTGTCCCCCTTTCTGTGTTCTTTCTTTTCTTTTGTTGTCTCTCTTCTTTCTAGAAGAAGATGCATTGTAATCTTCTGGAAGAGGGCAGTGCCAGGGGGCACATGTTGTGAGTGGCGAGGAGAAGCTCTCTGTTTTGTTCCGCTATGAGTAAACATGACACCAGCTCAGAATACTTGGTGAACTTTCGTTCACGATATTGCTGCATTAGTATCGCATCTTTCTCATGGAAAGACGTGTACGTCTTTTCCTGCATGCGATCTTCTGAGACTTTTTCACCGTACTACTTCAGGCGTGAGGTGATGCTAAAAAGAGCTGAGTTATACTCAGCTACGGACTTAAAGTCCTACAGTTTCATATTCTCCCACTCATATCGTGTCCTTGGTAGTATAACATCTTTCTGATGTTTATACCTATCCTCAAGGGCAGTCCATGGCTCAAATGGATCTTCGACCGTAAGTATTCAGCCTTTAGGATCTTGTCCACATGGCGACGAATATAGATAATGGCTTGCACTTTTCTATATCGTTTACATTTTCATTCTTAGTCACAACAGAAATGAGGGACTTAGCCCGCAAATGGAACTTCACATAGAGCTAACAGCTCAGATAGTTTCTTCCTGATGCATCTAGCACTTCGAAATCGACACTTGCGATTTTAGCCATTTTATCTAGCAGAGCACAAATTTGTATGAATTAATAATTTATACAATAAACATTTTCATGCGGAGGCAATTTTTAAATGAAGAGCTAATTGCATGGATCGGCCAGCCCCCAAAGTCCCATTACAGTCCATATTACACAAATGAAAGATTTAAAAAGAAATTACAACTTTGGAAACCCTGTGGGTCCCATATAAGATCTTCAGCTTCAAGTGTGGCCTCCGTCTCCATGGAATGTAGCCTTCAGTCTTGGACATTACATAAATTCCTCACTACAATTTCTCTCAAAAAGTAAAAGAAAAGTGCTGGAAATAAAATGTGGAACTTAAACAGCCGATCAAAAACTACAATTAGTCATCCATGCAAAAATTTGTGCTCATCAAACATTTTCAGCAGACATTTTCATCACAGGCATTACAAGCATTTATATTCATAGGAGGATAAACAATTTAATTACTTAATAATATTGTACCACTGGGCAATGTCATATACCGTTAGGTTAGGTGACTAACGACAGAGCGGTCGTGGGATCTTCCTAATTATTAAGTTTAATATTGCACAACCAAATATCAGTTTATCCAGAGAATAAGCCATTAAAAATGATGCATAGCATATAATTATGATCCTGCAAAGGTGTCATATAATGTAAAGGTTGTGCTAGTTGGGATTATTCAAGAAAGTTTGAAAAGGGCCCAAATAAGAACATGTTCTTCTTAAGGAAGATGTTTTCCTTTTAAATTATCCCCAATTGATCACCAAATGTCCCCTTAAAGTCCCGTATTTTATCATGATTTTCATGAATTTTTAGGTCCCCAATAAGCCTTTGTAATCTATTTTTAGCCCCACAAACCCCCATTTTCTATTCTCTGTTTTGTTTTTTTATGTGTGCGGGGGGCAAAAGCCCGCACATGTCATGTGGGCACATTCATTTTTTCCTTCTTGAAATGGGCTTGCGACCCATCTGTAGCGAGATAGAGGGAGGGGTGGCGGCTAGGGTTGCCGTCGCCCCCCTTCATTTGCTGACGGGGTCCGAGAACGACGGCGACCCCCTCCGCTTCAAGCGGGGGGGGGGGGGGGGGGTCCAACACGGGGGTGTAGCGGTGCCCCCCTTTACTAAGGTGGGGGGGTTCGAATTCAGCGGCGCGGCGATGCCCCCCTTTGCTACATGCATGGGGGTTCGAATTCGACGGCCAGGGCGGTGCCCCTCGTTGCTATAGGCGGGGGAGGGGGGGGGGGGGGGGCGAATCCGATTGTGCGACGGTGCCCCCCCTCAACTACAGGCGGGGGGGGGGGGGGGTTTCAAATCGGGTGGAATGGGCGGAACGGGCGGCGCCCCCCTCCGCTACAGGCGAGGGGGGTTCGAATCCGGCGGCGTGCACAGAGCCCCCCCGCTAAAGGGGGGCACTAATCCAGTGGCGTGCGCGGCGCCCCCCTCTGCTACAGGTGGGGGGTCTAATCCGGCGGCATGCACGGCGCCCCCTCTACTACAGGCAGGGGGGTGGGGGTGGGTGGGGCGGGGCGGGGGGTCTATTACGACGGCGGCGCCTCCCCTCGCTACAGGCGGTGGGTTGGATTCGGGGATGGTTTTCATTTAATTTCAGATTAAAAACATGTAAAAACATGATTTTTGGACCATAAAAATCGTTGATTTAGGCGATTAGCCCTATTTCCACTTCGATCTTGCGAGATCTATGGATAAAACCATCATGCGCATGATAAAAATTACATTTTAGCGAGAAATACCTCTATATCCGTCCTCCGGATAAAGCGATGATTGAACGAAACCTACACGGATGACGACGCTTGTTTGATATGGATGACACCACGCGCGAGGATCTCCCGCCTTCCTTCACTTTTGCAACGATAGATTTTGTGTGGAAATTTTATTTAGAGTCTCGCGCTGATAACGTGTTATGAATCATCATCTGGGGGAGGAACCCCCATCTCTTTTATTTATAGCATTAGAGGAACGTACACAGATAAGATACAATAGATACGGTCTTATCTATAAGATAAGCCGTGATCCCAACCAACTAGCCAATTCGGTATTATCACTTCACAACAATTATGTATTTTTAATAATTAAGTGATAATTATTAAATATGTTGCAACTTAAAAATTTTATAAGTTAAATTTTAGTTATTCTTGTTCATACTAATAATTATGAGATAATTATTAAAATTTGTTGTAACTTAATTTTATGAGATAATTTTAAGTTGCAAGTTGTTCATGCTAAAAAATTTATATGATAAAACTTTTAGTATTTTTAATGGTTATTTTATTTCTTGTTCATTATGTGATAACACAAGAAAACCTTTAAGGTTAGCCATTAAAATCTTTCTAAAAATTTTAAGATAATATTTAGATGGATGTGCTATGATTTAACCTTGTTTTTTAAATACCTAATACATGATTAAAATAGCACCCTCGATATCATTCCTTATAGTTGATAATGATCTTAATAAAAGTTATTAGCCAAGCCTTTTAATTTTGAATTTTAGGATTCAACTAGTTGATATGATTAACTAGTTTTAATGAAGACATGATAAATCGATATTACACATACAAATAATTAGTATCATTAAAGGATCATGAATCAGTTTCTAGCGTTTTTGTGACTAGTGTTGTGGATCACCTCAGCTCGACTGGGGATAGTGATCCTGGCCTAGCCAAATCCCCTGGCTGTGTTTTGCTATACAACAAGGATGCAAGTTATTTTATGTGACACCATCGATTACATCTAGTCAAATACGTTTAAAATCTTCTTCAAGATTAGCTGTAGCCCTCTTTGTTTTAGAGGTTGGCAACTACATGTTTCGTGTTTGAGCACACTCAAGCTGGCATGGCTACCTTATGAAAACCAACTTCTTATTACATGTGATGCAGTCTAAACTTAACTCAAACCGTCGCATTGTGCAAACACCGAGCACCGACATAAGTTAGGCTAGACACGAAACAAGGGCCTGACTAGACTAGTCATTGTGATTTGGATGAGCACACTCATGATCATAAGTGGCTAGGGATAAAAAGTGATAAAGGAATCACATATAATGTGACTGATGAAGAGTCATCTACCAATCACAGAGTTAAGCAATTTGTTGAGCACATTCAAGGTTGTGAAGCTCAGGGTGGTTGGGTCCCTTTACCACTAATTTTAATTTAAATATTAAAATCGTTCATTATTATGGCTTAAAATCATCGCTAAAATAGTGGGAGGATATAGTTAAATAAAACCATTCTATCTATAATTAAAATTGAACATATGCTAAAGTAGGATAGTTCTATGTTATACCACTGGAATCCAAATCATAATATCCTAAGAGAATATGCTAAATGGTCAAGAAGATTGATTAAGGAATATCAACTCAAATCCAATTTTAATAGACTGAACTATGTTCTCACTGACCTGAAAGTGTCCTTCTTAACACTGGCTTAAGGACAATGTGTAACGACCCGCTCTCGAGGGTTCGTTACTTATTTGATTTATTTACAGGTTTGCAGTTAACCAGTGAAATCAAAATAGCCACGATGCAGAGATGTACAAAAATACAAAAATAGTGTCCAATTATTACAGTCCGAAAAAGTTCCAACAAAGATACATGAAAGAGAGAAAGTACATAAGTGAAAATAAAACCGAAAAGCTGCGCTCTCATAGTCGAACTCTGGCTCTGCAACTCAGGAACTTCTACCTCAACATGTACGTTGTCTGCGGTGCCATGAAGATGGAGCCGTATGTAAGTTACAACAATTCTAAATATAGAAAAGAAGTAGTGTATAAGTATGACAAAAGTAACTACATACAAGCAGACCAGAGTGAAAAGCAAAGTACTGAGCAACAACTGTACACAACTGAGTGGAAAGGTAAACAGAACTGAAAGAAGAGAACAACTGTACTGTGGTAGTGCATGTGTAAAGCAGGCTAAGCAAGTAAAAAATACTACTGCAGTAGCTAAAAGTATGACAAGTAAAGTACTGTACTGCACAGGTGTAGTAGGTAAAGTGCATGTACTACAAAGAGGTGATCGTGCAAGCTACACTAGAACTACGTGACTCAAGTCGGAGAGTAGTCTACCCTTCTCGCCAGCCTGCCAGAGTGAAGTTCCGTCAGTCTGGTTGCCCTTCTGACCCATCAGTCATCCAGATTGACTAAGACAGACTGCTACTTATTCTGAATAGACTCTCACCATAGGATCTGTTTTGCTATTTTTTTGTGGAATGTCTGTATGGATCTTGTTTTTTTGTTTTGAGATGATGGCTGTTAATCATATGAATAATGTATTTTGATTACTTTTTGTGGATGTACATGAGTGTATGACTGTCTTTTGTGCTCATGTATCTTTGATCATATATATATATATAGGAAAATTTTCAAATGAGAACATTTCGCACGGTGCGAAAATGTTTTTATCTTTTTTTGAAATTTTTTTTCAAAAATTTTTTCCACCCTCATTATATGTTGTTATACCACCCTCAAAAAATAATGGTTGAGAAATAATGTCATTTGGTCTTCGATCAAGGCATTTCATCAAATTCGCACGTTTTGAGACCGTTAAATTTGTAACGGGTGGATGTGTGCTCTAATCCCCCAACAGGTTCACCCATTATTTTCCCTGGGGTATATAATTGTATGGATTAAACATCAAAAAAAAATTTTGTAAAAAATTTCAACAAAATAAAAAAAATGTTTTCGTACGGGTTTTTTCACACCCGAAGATCTATATATATATGTGTGTGTGTGTGTGTGTGTGTGTGTGTGTGTGAAAAATTGAGAAGAGCTGACAGCGCTGGAAATTTTTCCAGCGCTGTCCGCATTTTGGGGGACCTAAAAATATCTTTTTTGAAATATGTTTTTTGCAGTAGTTAGATATACTTGTTAGGAAACTCCCCACAAAATTTTAGCTCGATCCGACACCGTTTGAGCCTCCGTTCATCGATTTCAAAAACGTTGCGCAAATCTGTCCACAGTTTTGCGCAACGTTTTTGAAATCGATGAACGGAGGCTCAAACGGTGTCGGATCGAGCTGAAATTTTGTGGGGAGCTTCCTAACAAGTATATCTAACTACTGCAAAAAAAATATTTCAAAAAAAATATTTTTATGTCCCCCAAAATGCGGACAGCGCTGGAAATTTTTCCAGCGCTGTCAGCATTGGCCCATTAACATATATATATATATATATATATATATGAAAATGATGTTACTTCATTTTCTGTTTCACATCTTGTCTCATTATTTATCCTATATGTGTGAATTTTGTGAAATTGTCTCCTTGTATGCAATATCATTTGTATGATGTGATTAGAGACAATTTTTTCTCTTATAAACTTGAAATGTTGATATTGGATTCTCATTCCTTTAGTCAACAAATATCTTGTGTGTTTTATGAGTTTTTGATATGTATGTCAATAAGATGCACTTGTGTGATTAGTTTTTCTCCGAGGATTTGTAGGCATAATATACATCCTATCTTTATACTCCCATGTTAGTACTTATTTAGCACGATTGTTGTTGTTATTTTACTCCCACCTTTTGAATAATGCCATAAGAGGAGAGAAATAAACAGATTCATAATGTATGTGCTAAGTAAATTCTAATTACCATTGAATCTAAGATTAAAGTTGCCTTAAATTCAGGGGAAGTAAGATATAATGAACATGGATTATAAAATCCTTGATTTCATGGATTCAAGCAAATCATTCCACTCATGCATATCTTACTCATTTGCTTCATTTGATCTAGAGATGCCCAACTATTTATTGACTAACTTGATTGGTATCTATGTAGGGGGAGAAAGTTTTCTTTAAGCACAATTATTTATCTTTTTGTTTATGTTTGTTTGTCATCATCAAAAGGGGGGAGAATGTTGAGTATTGGACTTCTCCCTACTTGGTGTTAATGATGAGCAAACATAAATACTTGTGACTAATCTCCTATTTTGTAGTTAATCCATTGCCTAAGCATATCAGGAAGATCAATTAGCAATGGATGACAATCAAAGATCAATGAAAGCAAGAAAAGTGGATTGGATGCTCAAAGATGGTGATTGAAGCTCCTAGAAGACTTCAAGCTCATACTTTGGAAAGAAGAGAGAGTTCTACAATGTAATCTTCTTTTTATCTTCTAGTTAGAAGTAGAACTTTGATGGAGCACACACACTCATCTTCATTTCAGTCATAGGAAATCATTAGATCAATTTTCCTTTGACACCAATTCTTATTTTCTCTAGAATGTACAAAGTGTGATCTCAACAGTCGACTGCTGAACGTTTTACACTCGCCTGTCTAAAAACAGTCGACTGTGTTTTGTTCTACAGTCGCCTATTATGCACATATCTAATCAGTTGATTTTTGGGCTTCTAAGCTTTAACTCTATCAGGTGACTGTTGTACGTTTCACAGGCGCCTGTTCAAGAGACAGTCGACTGTGATCTGTAAATCAGTCGCCTGTCCATCATCTACCCAATGATCGTTTCATTTGATCTGGCCAGTCGACTGATGTTGTATTTGCAGTCGCCTGTCCAAGGACCAGTCGACTGTGAATGCTTCAACAGTCGCGTGTCCATGATTCTTCTACAGGACTTGCTCTCCGGAATATTTCATATTCTAGTGCCAGTCGACCGATGTTATATTTACAGTCGCCTGTCAATGGCACAGACGACTATATATGCCTCAACAGTCGTCTGTCTGTGAGCCTCTCTACAGACTCAACTCTCTGGAAAATGTCAGGGTTTGTGACAGTCACCTGTAAACGGAATTACATTCGACTATTGGATTTACAGTCGACTGTCTTCACTTCATCAAGTGCATGTCCTGTATTTCCAGTCTTTTCGGAGACTTTCTCAACTTACCCTGATTGCGGCCAGTCGCCTGTAGAAGGATTTACAGTCGCATGTTGGTTTAACAGTCGACTGTCTAATCCTCATCAGTCGACTGTCCACGTGGTAAGTTACCGTTTGAATTCTCACCTACCTTTTTGACACAGTACAGCAGTCGATTGTGTTTTGTTCAACAGTCGACTGTCGCGTGTGCAGATTCTATCCGTTGGCTGTTTCTCAACGGATTTCAAAGGGGTTTTGAGGATTTTGTTTGAGGGCTTTAGGAAAAATATAAAGGCAGCCTCTACTGTTGCATTGAGAGGTTAGCAACTTACTCATTTATTCAAGCTTTCATTCTCTCAAGATCAAAGCTCTCAAAATCCTAAAGCCCTAGAATTCCTATCTTCAAGCTCTTGCTCTCCAACCTAGAACTAAAGAGAAATCCTCTAGGCATTTAGTGCAGTCATTGGCTTTCCTCTCTTCTAAGAGAATCATTCAACACACAACACACTCTCCTTCAAGTTCTACTTCAAGGCATATGTGATTGTAAGTGTTGTTTAAGTTCATATTTCATAACTTTCGTTATTTGATTTACTCTCGGGTTGTGAGAGTGATTTGTTTACTTCCAAGTTGTGGGAGTCAAGGACATCGAGTGTATTTCGAATTCACTTGTTGAGTTGCTACAAATGGGTTTAAAGGAAACCACAAGTTAGGGTTCTAACTTGAGTATCTGGTTGTAACCGGGTGGAAGGGACGTAGGATTACCGAGAACAAGTTGGGAAGTGACTTGGGTAATATGAACCCTTGAAACATCCTTGTGTTTGCATTGTTTCATTCTAGGGTTTAATTTCATTCCGCATTAATTGTTGGTTAGGAATTTAATTTGGCGTAACTATCTTTTTAAATTGCATAAACACTATTCAACCCCCTTCTAGTGTTTTCCTCATAGCCAGGGGCCTTATAGTGGGCCAATAGTTGGTCGGACCCATGCAAGTGGAGAGGCGCCTGCTCGCCCACCTGCCATGCCCGCCCGCCCGCAAGCAAGGCCCAATGCGGGTCTCGCCCGCTAGGTGGGCAGGCGCTCTCGCAAGCCCAGGCGGATGAGCCACGTGGCATGCCCGCAATGCTGTGGGCCCAACATAGGGGCCCAGTTTCTAGGGTTTTTGAAACCCTCGACGACGGCTACAAATTTTGACTTTTTGCTCAACTTTGAGCAACTGTTTGAGGGGTTAAACAAAGTCGAAATGCGTCTCCGTTTGTTCCTACGTGTTCACCATTCAGCACTCTTCGATTTGATTGGTTGTATCAATTGCGAAGCTCAACGGTGAGGGAGTTAAAATTCGTCAAAGTTTGGCCTTCGTATAAGGCAAACTGACTTGAATTGTTTCTCCAAACCTTTTAGTCCCACATCGGAAGTGCAGTAAAGGGAAGGGGTCAGCCGCCTATATAAATAGGGGCATGCCCCACTCTTTATAACTCGTCCCAAGCTCTATATCTGAGCAGCTCCCAAAAGTTTGGAGCATGCTCAGATCTAAGCTTAAAATAAATATTCTCTTCTCTCTACATTTCTCACTTGCTGTTGAAGGGCTCTAGCAAAGCCACGAAGGGGCTCGGATTCGATCCGGAGTCTTGGCGAAGGATCCACTTAATGTGAAACTTTCTTCGGCACGTGGTTGGCTTATTGATAAGGGATTGCTCGCCTCGGGACGCGGTGCGGTTTGAAAAGCGGTTCAGCTTGGGACGAGGAGCGGCTCGAGACGCGGTTCAGTACACTTTACCGGTGCAAGCAAAGTTTTGGGTATGTAGTTTAATTAAGCATTTCATTTATTATATTGCAGTAGCTTAGATCTATCCTGGGGTGGTCAGATCCACCTCAAGATAGTAGAGATCCTGTCTAGGGTCTTGAAATCCTTAGGGCTTGCTAGTTAAATAGTTTAACGTTTTCCGCTACCTTCTTTTCTGTTTGCTTCTATCGTTCGTCCGACGTAGGACGAGCATAGAATAATGCCTAAAGGATCCCTTAAAACCCATTAACGATGATCTCATGTTCGTTCGACTTGGCAAAATCAGAGACGAGACACTTGTGCTCATTGGAGCAGTTCACTGAACTACCCAACGAGAGTTATCATTTGGTTTACATTAAATAATCTGTCAGTGATAACTCTCAGTGATGATAGGTAAGTTGGTCCTTAGACTTGAGGTCATTGTACGAACCTATACGTGAACGGTGTCACGTAGATCCCTGACCTACCTTCGAGGCAAGTCCCGTCGAAAGGTCTTTGGTTGGGTGACACTTGAAGCGTGCGAGGAGAGTAATGAGAAGAGAGGATTCGACTCTCCCGTTTATGAGGAGTTAATGTCGCACGTGTTGGTTCAGTATTTAGTAAAAACTCTGGCCAGAGTATGTTGGAAGAAGTCCAACATTATTTGACTAAAGATCAATGGAGACTAACCGGTTTCGAGATATTGAGGTTGACTGTTGACCATACCCTAGGCTTGGCTAAGAGACATAGTTATGACGAAGGGACTAAAATTGTGGTATTCATCATTGATTGGCTCATATTTTACACTTTATTTCTGTATATTTGCATGTCATTTCGATTGCTTATATCATGATTTTCACGATTATTCGACGATGTTTCGATACATTTCACTATTTCTTGGTTTCGTCTGATTTCAGGAGATATGGAGCAATCGGGAGCAATTTGGAGCCGAGAGAACCTACATGCATGCCGGAGTGTCGTCCATGACCATATCAGAGAGCTAACGGCACTAGAGGATAAGTCGAAGAAGAAGAAATTCGAAAGAATCGACGAGGAAGCTAGAAGGAGAAGAAAAGAGTTCAGAAACAACCCACTCGACCGAGTGACGCAGCTCACTCGCCCGAGTGACGCAGCGTACTCGACCAAGTAACACTGATACGAGGACATTTGCCAAGCCTGAGTGCCAAAGTATACTCGGTCCAGTGGTGATTTTCACTCGGCCGAGTAAGAACTCACTCGCCCAAGTGGAGGCCCAAATTCTGAGGAAATTCAAGCCAACTTTCTGTCTTTTGGTGATCTGCAGACTGTCCTACTCGACCGAGTGAGAAATACTACTCGGCCCAAGTGGCATGAGCGCCTGAACACGAATATCTCTGTCTGTTCTACAGATTTGGTACTCGGCCGAGTGAGATTCTAACTCGGCCGAGTAGCATCGACAGCCAGTCTTGAAAAGTATGGTTTCTAGCTACACGAGGGCAGTTTGGTCTGGATTGTTTGGGTTTTGTGCATGTATTTAAGCCCATTTTATATCCAGCCGGAGGAGAGACTCCTTAGTATAATTTTAATTAGTTTTAAATTTTAGTTAAGCCTGTGTATTATGAGAGATTGAAGACTCAGATCTGGATTTTTATTATTGAAGCCTTTTAATTTGGTTTGTCTTGATCTGTTGAAAGCTTTGATTTTTATGCTATATCTCTTATTAAATCTTGATTGCATGATGAATTCTACTGTTATTCTTGCTTCTTCATTGATTTCTAATATAATGTGTGAGTAGTTCCTTTGCTCTAAGCCAAAGGGATGAACCCTATGGATATGGGTGGCAATTTTCGGCCTGGCACGATAGCCCGACACGGGCCCAACACGATAACAATGTGCCTAGGCCAACAAATTTGGCCCGAAATCATTATTGGACAGGGCCGGCCCGGCCCGGTTCATTTTCGTGTCGGACCCGGGCTGAGCTTTTCAGCCCATGGGCGGCACGGCACAACACGAAAAGCAATTGATCGCCCCACTTCAATTTAACCGTACACTGATCTAAAGCAGATTTCAGTAATGGGCATTTGTTTATGGTTTTGAGTCCAATGTCATGGATGTGAAGAAAAGGGGGACAAGTCATCCATATAAATCAACAGAAAGCCCAAAACAAGTTTTAGCACACAGCTGTGATTAATGGATGGCAGTTGAATACAATGTTACACATGAATCTTATCAGATCAAGGTCCAAATATAATAAATTTTAACAACTCCCCTCCAGCGCCAACTTTGATGTCTTCGGATCTTGTGGGTCGATTTTAGTTTCCGGGAAGAGACAAAGAACCACCAAAACTGTTACTTCATTTTGCCAAACAAATGAAAACAATGTAGGACACATCACCTTATGCAACCCTCTTAATCCTATTCTTTCGTGCTCCATTTCGATGCATCTTTAAGCATATGCGACAAGTTTGTGTTTAAAAATGCGATAAAATAATGTCACAATACATAATTTATTCAACCCTATCGAACCGGGCCGGGCGGCCTGAATTTTTATTGGACCGTGTCCGGGCCTCTTCGGAATGGCACGAAGTCTTATTGGGCCGGCCCGGCCCGATCCTTTAAGAAAACTGGACCGGGTCGGCACGACCCGATAAGACTGGGCTGGCCCCAATAGCCACCCCTACCCATGGATCCAATGCGGGATTTGTGAGATCTAGAAATTGTTGTGACATTAGGCTTGTTAGATGGGTTAGATCTTGATTTATTTAATACGGATAGATATGGATTTCTCTTGGATCTTGAGAGCTCCTAGATATTCGATTTAGGATTACAATCGAAATGCCCTAGAATTGGTGCGCGACAGCAACCAAAGCTAGCATTTTTGTTGTTCTCCTATATTTATATTTGTTTGCACGACAGTGAAACGGATACGAACTATCACGATCAAGATCCAAACCCAAGTTGCGTGATAGTGAGCTTGAGTTGGGATTGGACATAATTGTCGATCTTAATGCTAGTGGTTTAGATTAGGCTTGTGCGACAGCGAGGCTCTAGTTTAGATTGCTATAGACTTGCGTAGTGTGACAGTGTGAGCCGGTTCTCCATGTAGTTGCGACAAGTTCACCTTAAAACCATGTTTAATTGCATGGTAATTCATAACTCACATTGATGCTTGAAAATTCATAGTGGGCCCTAGGCATCTTTATTAAATTGAATTTTATCCGTACGCGAACGATTGTGACATCAACCACTCCCAAACAATTTTCCAGCAAGTAGCTTAGTAAGTCATTAGGCCTCCCTGTGATTCGATACCAGCTTGCCACTTAACCGTGCACGTGCGGTAAAACTGCATTATTTTTTTCGATTGTGTATCTGGGAGCGATCAAGTTTTTGTCGCCGTTGCCGGGGAGGCGACGGTATTTTATTTTCTTTACTTAGCTATTTTTCTTTACTTATTTTATTTTTATCTTTATTTCTCTTTTATTCCTCTTTTATTCCTCTATTGCGCTAACAAATCCTTCTAGTTTCTCTCTCTTTTGTGCATGTACATGAGATCGAGGGCATCCAACAAAGATATATTATCTGATCCTGAGATCGAGCGCACGACAAGTAAACTGAGAGCAGAAAAGAGATCAATTCTAGAGGAGAACCAAATGGCGGAGGAAACTAGAGATGAGCGATTACGGCGGACCGCTGGGCTTGTCTCCATCCGGGATATGCTTACCCCGAACAATTCAGCTACTACATCTTCCAAACTTATGTCGGAATTGGCGGCTGACAAGAACTTTGAATTGAAGACGGAGCTTATTGTGCTGATGCAACAAGACCCCTTCTATGGAAATTCTCAAGAGAACCCACATTATCATTTACAAATGTTCTTGGCAAAGTGTGCTACTTTTCAGATGCCGAATGTGCCGGTGGATGCTATCCGATTGTGTCTCTTCCTTTTCACTCTTTGTGACAAAGCTTTATATTGACTAAGGATGTAAGCTCATGAGACATTCACTACTTGGGACAAGCTAGCGAGTGCGTTTGTCAACAAATTTTACCCGACATCCAAGACTGTGAAGATAAGAAACTCTTTGATGTCCTTCAAGCAAGGGTCCCAAGAGTCTTTATATGAAGCGTGGGAGTGGTTTAAAGATCTTCAATATCAATGCCCACACCTTAGCATCGACGATAGGGAGCTTGTGCACAGTTTCTATAATGGATTACGACCAGACACAAAGATGATAATTGACGCCGCGACCAATGGAGCTATATTATCAAAAACATTGGATGATGCCACATCATTGCTAGAGGAGATGGCCTCCAACAATCAGCAATGGGCTGATAAGAGGGGCCAATCATCATCATCATCATCGAAGCTGACAAGTATCTATGAAGCTGACGTGCGTTTATATTTCATATATTCACGCACGTTTTCTTCTGTGTTTTTCCGCTATTTTCCGCCGTCTCGTACCCGTTTTCTCGTATTTTCTTGTTTTCTTTCACTTCTCCATGTTTTTCGTATTTGCAGGAGTTTGCCAGCGTAGGGGACGTTTAACGACGATATCATAAGTCCCCGGAGCAACGGGAGGAGTCACGCGTGATCCAGGGGGTCAACCGACGAAGATCGCATCTTTCAGCCCCACACCCGATCGGTTGGACACAGCCAACCAATCGGGTGATGCACGCGTGTACGACCCGGTCAGCCGCTGAAGCAACGAAAGTATCAACCGACCGGGTCGCCGACCGGTTCAACCTGATGGTTCTCTCTGGAAATTGGAGCTAAAACTCAACCGATTGGGTGATCTTCACCCGATCGGTTCGCCTGTAGCCGTTTCCCCGAAGAAGATGACCCGGAGAGCTCACCCGATCGTCAGCAGACCGTGCCAAAACGTTCGAAGTTACTGTCTTTTGGGTAACAATTCCAACCAATCGGTTGATTTATCAACCAACCGGTTCACCCAACGACGATCAAGATCCAAACGACGAGCAGCTTCCATCAACCGACCGTGTCGTCTGACCGGGTGAAGTCTCGAAGATGGCTGCCGAAGTTCGCAGCATGTCACCCGATCGGGTGATTCTTCACCCGATTGGGTGATGTCGTTTTCTATAAAGACAGAACCTAGGTTTCCAGATTCGGGAGAGTTGTTATTTTTTGCTGTTTTTTCTCTCTCTTGACGGCTGTAATTTTTCAGATATTTGTAAGTTGTCTGATCTTTACCAAACTTTAATATAATGTTATTTGCATTGCTCTTACTACTTTTCAATCGCCTGATCATGTTTCTAACGGTCGATTTTGATTTAGATTGCTTTTTAATAAATATGTGTTAGTAGTTCCCAAATCTGGGATTTTGGTGGAAACCCCTTCGTGGGTTCTCCCCGATGCGTCCATAGGACTAGAAAATCGATAGGGATTAGGAATCTATCAGTTACGCGGGGTGTTTTATTGTCATCGGCAGGAAAAAGACCGCCTTTGACCGTTGGGCCAAAGGGGAATAAACTTGGCGGTTGACTCCCTAGCCATAGCTCACGCCTTTAGCGTAGACGTCGAATCCTAGCACGCGGGAGCGGCAGGATGAGACGTTGGGAGTTATCGTTGCGAGCTTAGTGCTCCCGGAGTCGGTCAGTGTTAATGGACATGGGAATGCCCACTGACCGAACCCCGGTAGTCCGGCGTATCATCCTGGGCACCGACCCGAATATCGGGCCCGTGGGACGCCGATATCACTCTTAGAGTCAACGTCTCACCATTATACCCTAATTCCGATCGTTATCCTACCCGTAGGCCGTGAAGGCGAGAATCGCACGATAGGGTGGAAACCGAAGTCCCGGGTTTCCCTTTATATTGTTCATCCCTCGCATTCTATTTTCCGTGACAACCCATCTACCGATTCGGGCTAGCTTGCCCATGGGGTGAATTTGGTCCTTCTTGACACAAGCACAACCACGCCTCCCTGAGTTCGACCCCCAAGCCACACTACAACACCGTGCGCTTGCGGTTATAAATATTTAAATCTCACGCCCCCAATCATATATTGCACACATCTGACACGCTCCTCGCGGGGACGTCAAGCTTTATGGCGCCGTTGCCGGGGAGACAACGTGCCTGTTATTTTATGATTTCATGAACCCTTGAGTCTAGCTCTCATCTCTATCTCGCGATAATTTTCGCATTCTTATTTTTCGTTTTTATTTTCTTATTTTTATTTTCTATTTTATCTGTTTCTCTCCCACTTTTCGATTCACGGGTGTTTGTTGCTTTTCATGCACAGGAGTTCAAGAAGTCTCGACGACTTGATTCCCGTTGACTCGAAGATAAACGCCACCCTAAGGCATTTAGCCCCAGAGAAGTGAAGAAGAGAAGAGCCTAAAACCATGGGGGAGAATACCCCACCTCACAAGTCCCGGCTGGAGTACTTGATGCCATCCATCGAGTCCACCTCCGCCATCCGTCCTCCTGCTATTACGTCGCAAAGCTTTGAGATTAAGCCGTATTTGGTGACGTGGATCCAGCAGGATCAATTCTCAGGTGCACCCATGGAGAGCCCCATCGAACATTTGGACTCCTTCTTGGAGAAATGTGACACCTTTCGGATAAACGATGTCACAACTGAGGCGATCTGTCTGAAGCTATTCCCCTTCTCTCTGCGAGATAAGGCCAAGCTGTGGCTTAGGGGGAAGGACCCAAATACGTTCAACACTTGGGATAAGCTTTCAAACACTTTCCTGACGAAATTCTTTCCTCTGGGGAAGACCATGAAGCTGAGGAGTGAGATCTCCTCCTTCTCCTAAGCCAGCCACGAGTCCCTGCATGAAGCTTGGACAAGATTTAAGGAGATGCAGCGAAGATGCCCTCATCACGAGCGTCTCAAGTGGCAGATAATTAATCTGTTCTACAACAGATTGAGGGATGATTTGAAATCATCGATGGACGCCGCGGCTGGAGGGGTCTTTCATGTCTAGAAGTGAGGAAGATGCCGGGAACATTCTAGAAAATATGGCATCAAACAATGAGCGGTGGTGTGACGAGAGAGCCACACCTAGATCTGGGGGTATCCACAGGGTCGAGGACGTCGACAAATTATCCAGCAAGTTTGACTTGCTGTCGACCCAGATCTCCGCACTGATGGTAGGAGCCGGTGGCGCCGGTACACAACATATTGCAGCGGAGGAGGCCGAAGTCTTGTGAGACTTCGAGGGTGGTGACATCTCACCACCGTTGGACCAAGCGAGCGCACTATTCTACAATCCTACGGGAAATGCGTCGTATCCACCACGGACTAGCTCCAATCCGGCCTACTCTCCAAATAACCGAAACCATCCCAATCTTAGTTACCGGGCGCCGTATCAACAATCGCCTCCTCAGCAACAACAGCAGCTAATATATCAGCCGGCTAGGCCTCAGCAGCAGTAGTTTCAGCAGCAGCAGTTTCAGCAGCAGCAGCCTCCACAACAGTATCAGCAATATGCTCCCAGGAATCAGCAACCCATTCAGCAGCAATATGGCCAGCAGAGGGCCATCTCTCCGGTTGAGTCCCTCTTGACTCAATACATCGCCAACCAGGAGAAGATAAATTTGAAGCTGGAGATGGGGCAGAGAGTTCTCACTGATCAGGTAACCCAGCTGGGGTTACAAGTGGCGAACCTTCAGAGGCTGCAGAATCGATTACCGCCACAACCTGAAGTGAACCTGAGGGGAGCAAATCAGACTTTGGCACTCACGCACGAGAATGTGAATGTGTCCGCTATCGTGTTGAGAAGCGGGACACAAATCCCCACAAGAGTGCCCCCAAGGAACCGGAAGCACCGTTCGTCGTAGAACGACCAATTGAAAAATTGAATGACGACGGTGCTTCGTCGCCAAAGCAAACGACTCCGGAGGGAGTCACTGAAGAGGAGAAGAAGAAAACCGAGGAAGGGAGCCTCAAAGTGTTCATGCCCATTGTGCCTTTCCCACAACGGCTAGCCCAAGCCAAGATAGACGAAAAGTATGGCAAATTCTTTTCCATGGTCAAGGATCTAAGCTTGCAAATCCCCTTCCTTGAAGCTATAGAGACGATTCCCTCCTACGCCAAATTTCTAAAGGATTTAGTGACAAGAGGGTCCAGAAAGGAGAAGGTCGTATTGACGTCGGAATGCAGCGCTCTCATTCAGAGAGCAAATCCGCCTAAGCTTGAAGACCTGGGGAGCTTCTCTATCCCTTGCGCGATCGGGGAGGTAAAGATCCATCGTGCGCTCGTCGATCTTGGAGCGAGCGTCAGTTTGATGCCCCTGTCGCTGTATAAGAGGATAGGGATGGGCGACTTGGAGCCCACCGGCATGACATTACAGCTTGCAGACCGTTCGGTCAAGTATCCGGTGGGTGTTGTAGATGACCTCCCTGTCAATGTAAGAGGGGTGCATGTGCCGGTGGACTTCGTCATCATGGACATGCCTGAAGATGCGCACACCCCCATCATCCTTGGACGGCCATTCATGGCCACTACCGACGTTTTAATAGATGTGAAGAACGGAAACTTTCACTTAACGTCGGCAACGAAAAAGTCGAGTTCTACTTAGGGTTGTTAATGAAGCACCCCAACCCCCCGGATGATCCAAGATGCAACATGCTGGAGTTAGAAGAAGAGAGAGTTGTGGAGGCAAGCTCCTGGGAAATTCTTTCAAGAAATCCCCTCGATAGCTTGGGGGACTTAGAAGAACCAGTCGGCCTGAAGAAATGTGACGTTGCTGGGAAAGCAGATGCGGCACACACGGTCCCTCCCGGATTTCAAAACGCTCCTCCGACGAGGAGGAAAGGGAAAGAGCCCATGGGGCTCACCGGAGAAGAGATTCGGATCCTGAAACGAGTGGCGGTAGACGCCAATATAAGGGAGAAACCCCCCGGGTCCCACCAACAAAGGGAGGGTCGTCGAGCAAGTTTTCTTGTCACCGCCGACGATACCGAAGGCCGCTAACTCTGAACCCGAAGCGATGCCGACTTTAGGGCATCACCCCCGTCCACCTTGAATATCATCAACGGGCGTCGAGCAAACGACGTTAAACAAAAGCGCTTCATGGGAGGAAACCCATGCTCTAAAACTTTTATCGTCATTTTAGGATTTTTATTATCTTTATTTTTTCTATTTTAATAATTATATTCAGCCGCGGGATCATCCATCGAGAGACTTAGGCCATTTGTGAATTTTTGCAGGAAACAAGCCCTCACCCGATCGGGTGATTACTCAACCGATCGGGTGAGATGTATCAGATA
>JAULAV010007383.1:0-25002 GCA_030789695.1 Scilla litardierei | reverse complement strand
TAAATGAAGTACTTAAGAGTTTAAGGATGAATAAAAGGGATCCCTCTAGAGTTCATACAGTCAGCCTATATCCACATCATACGTTTCATGGCATCAAATATATACAACATTGGCTACACACTTTTCAATCAAAAGCTATAACTGAAGCATGGAAATTCACACAAGGCATGCAATAAAGAATAGAATAGAAATCAAGACATACACATACTCATATCAAATCATAGGAAATTCACATAACTAAATTGTTTTGCCAAGTTTCAGCATTATCAAACTTTTTCGTTCGTGCACAACTCCACCCGAATGTCATGCTCACTCATTAGGTCAAAAGACTTCACCCCCATTCTTAACTTGAGGCGACGCATCCAAAGAAAATAATTGTGGAATTTTGTTTTGGTTTTCCCAAGTATATATGTAGCTCCAAGTAATGAGTCTAAAATTTTTTTCTTTCATTTTTGAACTTTTGTTTCCCATTTTTATTTTTGGACTTTTGTAGGAGCAATAGGATTTGTATTTTTTGATTTTGGCTCCTTTTTGGCTTTTTTGTACTTTTTTGGAGCTAGCTTTTCTTTTGTAAGGGATTTTTGGAAATGAATGCGGTGTAAGTAGCTTTGGAAGGTGAACTCAAGTGACATGTAGAGAATAAAAGATATATGTGGAGAAATAATTAATATAAGACTCGATTCACTCAAAAGTGTGCAAAAACGGTTTAGTAAGATACTACATTAACTAAACTCATATATAAGAGTGGATATTCTTAATCATTTCAACGAGTAGTGAAGTCAAGCAGTAAAGTTTTCAATCATATCAAGCATGCAGCAAAAATATGAATAAGATAATAAAAGCGATGCTTCAGATATGCTAATGATGCGTGAATCTTGGTGCATTTCCAATAAAGGCATACTAAACAATACTCTACACATTCAGTTTCAATAAGTTTCTCGTATTCACACTAGAGAGATCATCAAAAGAATATTTTCAAGTACTTATAAGGATTAAGATTATGAAATTCTCTAAGTAGCATGGCAAGAAAAATAAGTGTTATGAGAAAGGTGAAAGCATAAGGTGTAACATCACAAAGAATTCAACTAGCAAAAGAAACAAAAGAAAATAGAGAAATAAAAATAAAATAAAATAAAGAAAAGAAAAACAAGCACAGAATATGATGCATGAACACACGTAAAAGGAAAATAAGATGGAAAATCAAAAAGATGATGAGTTTTTTATGAAAAACTCTAATAATCCAAGAAATAAAGTAAAAAATGCAACTAATGCAACTAGATGGCATGGAAATGCACTGTCCAAAGCTTAAACTTCACATTGTCCTCAATGTGATCATAAAAGGTACTTATGAGGAACAACGATAAATATGAGGGGGTGAATGAAAAAAATGATGATATGGATGACATGAAATCCTAATGCAACTACATGCACATGTAATGATGCATGAGAGTGCCTTCCCCCAAGCTTATATGAAACAATCCTATTCAAATGTCTCGATCAAAAATGTCACGACTTCGCTAAGCGAGATCAAGTTAAACGAATAAGAAAGTAAGATTTCACTTGAAAGAAATGTTCAATGGTGGTAAGCAAAATGGTGGGCCATAAAATACGTGGGAAAGGCAATCAATATAGTATATGGTATGTGGTTTAAAAGATTTTTGTTACCGACATACGAGGTTTTTATTCAAGATATCTAAACTAAGAAAGTAATAAACCTATAAGGTCTTCTCGCTGTCGAGAGGATTCAAGATTATTGAAAGAAATAAAATACTACACTACGGCTACACTACTTTATTGATATCACCTGTTTCAAAAGGCAGATACAGTATTTTTGTCCGTGCAGGCAACTGCTCTAACTTCTCAGTCCATGGCTCCGCCAGGTGCGTCTCTCCACGGACTCCATCTGATTCCAGCAATGCGGCTCCTAGCATCTCTACAAGGACACCACATGTACCCTGCAAGAGATAGGCCGCATCAATCTGATGTGAATAATTCTTCTCCAAAATAAATGTATTCCAAAAAGGGTCATCAACATAAGTATTTAATATTAAGGATGGTTGACAACATTCCCTGGAAATAAATCCATACTCTCGTGCACCACGTCGACCAACTCCTTATTGTTTGCTTCAGGTTTTTCAGGTAACTCTGGCATATAAGCGTGGTTCTCATCAGGCGACTCCTCTTCATCGTCAGAATTATCCCATTGCACCTTTCGATCATATTCAATAGCATCCATGGTAGGTGGCTCCTCATTCTCCTCATCAAACACGTCCCATATTACATCCTGTTCATCAAAGGTATACATCCCAAATTACTTCCTTCTTGTGTGCAAATGTATCCTACAAAAGATGTGGCATGTCATCAGTACCAAATCACAATAATTATCATAACTAGGGGTTGATTCGAATAAAGGGCAAGAGTGGGTGAAAGATTCTCCCTTGATCGGAGCAATGATCTCTAAAGGATTGTCCTCTGAGGGATGCTCAGTCTATGTAGAAAGTGGAGGTGGCTGTGGTAGCTCAAAAGAGGAGGTACAATTCGGGCTCCATCTGTGTGCAGCTGTCATCATCCCAAGTCAGGTCCTCCTCGATGGTCTTCTCTGACAATGTAAGCACGACCTCCTAAATAATATCCTTTGATGGTATAGGCTGCTCTGACTCATGTGGGTGGCAGGGGGAGCGACGATGGCACAAGCTGACTCCGTAGTGCCAGGTGTCGTTGTCTCGTCAGAGGTGACAATATCAAAGCGCATAATACTTCCCCCAAGCTGAACGTGGATATCCTTCTAAGGCTCCTCAGGTATAGAAGGCAATGAAAACTTCATCATCTCCTTTTTATGCCTCCTTCTTCGTTTCCGTCTTAGAACTCGAGGCACCCGATGGCGTGGCTTGGCCTTCTCAATAGTAGGTGCAGGTGGCACTGTGGGCTCAGGTATATGGTAGGGGGACAAGAGGGACGCTAAAGTATCCTCAGGCTCTCCAGGTATGGAAGTGAATGTGTCGCCTTTGAATGCACCGTATCTGTCATCCGACACGATGTAAATAACATCAATGTCTTCTCCCTCTGAATACTCTCCATACATCCACTTATCGCATGAACTAGCTGTAACGATGGGTGGTGGAATGACGACGGTGCAATCTGGCTCTGCAGTAACACCTCTTGAGTGTCTCATCGTAGTTCTCTCATCAGTGCATGGTACCGATGTCTCTTCGGAGGTGAAAGCATCAATGTCCTCGGTCTCTCCCTTGGGCTCATGAGATGAAAGATTCCTACTGATATCATTCAGCTTAGCTCGGATTTCCTTACATTGAAGTTGAATAGCTGCACTGCTCTCCTCAAACATACGAGCGCCAAATTAAGGGGATGGTCATGACTCAAGAGATATACGCGGCTTTCATATGGCATGTGTCCCTCTTTGTCACAAGACTCGCAGTAGGCATAGCACTCTGAATAGTATCATCTCCATCCATCTGATAGTATGGGTCCTATGGATAGTCTCCATATTCTTCCATTGAAGCCTCATACTGTGTCAAATAATCATTGCCTAAATAAGGCCAAGATGGATCACCGCATCCATCGAATTCCCATCACTCCCAAAGTTAGCAAACCACAATATAACTCTACGGCTCCCTCATTCCTAGCTACATTGTAGCGGCGCCAATATCTTTGATCACATAGATGCCACCATCGTGGATCATCTTTTACGCTATAAAATATCCTTAATTATTGGGTTTATCCTAGGGTAAGTTCATCGACCACCAAGAGTTGTCAATTCAAGGGTTCTAGGGTTGTTAATTCCTAGATCCGTTTGTGACCGAATTCCTTCCCTAGGCTAAGTTCCAACATTTAAAGAATCCCCAAATCGAGATGTGTTTGGTGCCAATATCGTGGATCACCATCCCCATCACATATAATGCCCTAGCAATAGGATTCAACCTAGCCCTAGCAACAAAACTACTCAAGCATAGCAAATAACATCATGAAAACAAGAGAGATCATTGCTAGCATCAAAGAAACAATAAGAACTAAAATAGAAATCAAAGGAATAAAAATAATTAGCTTGATACAAGAGGAGAGGCCTATGGCATGGCCTAACTCCTAAAAGAGTCTCCAATAGCTCCAAAGAAAATAAGATAGATCTCTCCCCAAAGGGGAGTTGGTCTTTTTTCTCAATGATGGCTACAATACATATATATAGTCCCCTCAAACCCTAGCAAATAACCCCAGAAAACCCCAGCAAAAACCCTCTGAAATTTGGCCCAAATCTGTTTCTGGCCGCAAATTAGTGGTGGACCCCAGCTGACTCGGACCGAGTAGAAACAGTACTCGGTCGAGTGCAGATTTCAGCACTGCAGCGTCGACTTGCAGAAATTCCCCAGTTTTCATCCGATCTCCGTTTCGCTTGTTCTTGGTAGCGTTGGAACCTTCATGAAGTCTACTATCCATAAACAATATGAGAAAATTAATTTGCTAACTGGAATGATAGCAGAGCTCAAAAGAGTGAGAGGCTATCTGAAATCTGGGCTGTTTCACCTCACTCGACCGAGGGCAGTTGCGCTCGGTCGAGTGGCCTTCGTGCTCGGTCGAGCTACTGAGGACTGTTATTTAGGCTCAAAGTATTTCTTTGTAATGGATTACACTCAGTCGAGTAGATACAGCACTCGATCGAGCTACTGTATGTTGAAGGAGCTCTCAAAAACGTTGTTTTATTGTGCATTCTGCTCGATCGAGCAGCCGCAGTGCTCGGTCAATTCGCCTTTGTGCTCTCCAACTTTGGCTAGGAGTCGGAATAAGTTGTAGCTGTCGAGTTGATCTGACCGAGTAGCTGCTTTACTTGGTTGAGTAGAACATGTTCTTCTGGATGGCAGCTCGGTCGAGTGCTGAGGCATTCGACCGAGTAGACTGGAAATTTAGAGTGTGTCTACTCTTGAGCTCTTCCTCTCTTTCTCTTCTCTTCTCCTCCTCCAATCTTCTTCTCCACCTCATCAAACACCTAGCAGACCTTGCCATTGGCGCTCCGGCTATCTCGGATATGTCCATGTCTAATATTTGCTTCAAATCGCTCCAAATTTCTTGAAAACCCAAAATTCTCTACGAAGATCAAATATATCGTGAAAAGCATGATAATATATAGAAAAGTGAACTTTGGACGATAAAATGCTATGGAAACATGTGATAAAAACATTGAAAATATGGACACATCAAGTCCTTGTGTAGGATAAATCCTTTGTGTAGGGTATCCCTTATGTAGGGATTGTATTCACTACCTTGTGTATGATCATATTGAATATTAGTGTGGCTGGATGTACCCAAGTTGGGGAACCAAGGTAAAGTTCTATGTGTTTGTGTTTGCTTAATTGTGTGAATTGTCCTGGTCTTGCATTTATAATTCCATATTTGTAAGTTTAATTTTTAATTTCACAACTATTGCCATTACTTTATTCACCCCCCTGGAGTGTTTATTGTTTAGTATTGCAAGGTAGACGGTCCTAACAATTGGTATCAGAGCGAGGTTGAAGCATTCCAATAACTATGGCATTCAACGCTTCATCAACATCTCAAGAAGAAGGTCTATCAGCCGTTCATCCTCCTCTCTTCAATGGAACGAACTATCCAAGATGGAGGAGCAAGATAATCAATCACCTCAAGAAGAACAATCTCTTGAATGCTGTAACTTCGGACGTCTCAAATTCAAATTTCGTGATGGACGTCCATGCTAAAAGGGATAATGTGGAGGCTTGGTATCACGAGAATGATGATATTGGAGGCTTGGAGACGACATATGAAATGTGGAGTTACCTTGAGGCCAAGTACACCGGTGGTGATAAAATTTAGTCAAGCGATAATGAGGTATCTCAAACTCAATCCACTCTTGAGCATGATATTGATAATACAAATTTATTAGATGCACATATGTGTAGTGCATATTCTCTTCATGATAACATACATGATTGCACTACTTTGCATGCTTCTCATATTTTATTGATTGAATCATTGCATGTCGAGAAAGAAGTTTTTCTTTCTTAAATTCATGAATTACGTGAGGAAAATGCTTCATTTAAATGTTCTCACAATTTTGATTGTGATGGTTAGAGAAATGTGACAATGGCTCTCAAATCTCAATGTATTGAGCTTAGCTCACGTCTATCCACTAGGGATGACGACATTTCTTTTCTTTTGAAGAAATGTGAGTTTTTGTTCACTCATCTTGAGAGTTTCAACTTGAGTAAGGACAAGGCTTTAGCAACTGCAACTTTGAAGGTATCCAAACCAAGCTCTACTTCTAGAATCACCCAAAACAAATTTGTGGCGGAGCTTTCTAAGAGTTGTGTCACAATCAAGTCTTCTTTTGACTAAACATCAACTTCGACTAGTAAGCCAAAGAAGAATCATATGTACACTTCATTGCATAAGGATCCTATTCAAAAACATATTGGTGTGAATGCTTATTCAAATGTTGATATCCATGATAATTCGACACATAAGAGTTATTTATATTGCTTGCATGCTAGAATTAATGTCAATCCTTTGCATGCTTCACATGTTCTTATGCATGTGACTCGTCTCAAAATGTGTGAACGCTACTCCCAAGTGTAGGAGATCGAACAAGTAATAATCCTGGTGAGTCCAGGTATCGTATCCACGAGACAACTGATCTGCAAAACCACGAATTTTAATTTATAAAGAGTCCTAATACGACGAGAGACAACCACCTTTCGAAGGTGAAATAATCGTGTAAGGGTTTCAAATACGAAAAAGAAATCCTACGATAACTACGGGGAAAACAATATTGGGGTATCAATATGGAGAGTATGTGTTGGTTGTGATTTCGTTAGAACCTATGCAATCAATGATTATTAATATCTTTTCTATAACCCAACGTTTCACCCCGCAATGGTATAAGAACGTCAGAAAATATAACGATAAACGAACATCAAAAAGTGCCTTAAGTATCGAATAAAATGCTAGTTTCATGAGGAAAATAAGCTTATTTGCCCGCAAGGGTCACGACGATGTCTGCAAGGATCACGCCACGAATAAGTCCGTAATGATTATATTCGATCCAAGTACACCAACAACGATAATACTTGAACAATACGTGTAGAAACTAGCAACATACACGATAAACGTGCAAATTAGGGCGAAACGATATTAAAATCAGAGATTTCAGAGATCTAACTACATCATAACCAGCACATGAAGGTATTAGCCATGCATGGAGAGAAGAGAATCAATATTCATAGCCAAGTACATCATCAATACTCAAAATACGAGCTAAATACGTAACATACAAGGGTAAAGTTTAGAACTTTATCACCAAATCTCTACAATTGAATCCCAAACTCCTTCAGATGATAGAACTAGCCTCTGTCTCCAAGGCCTCCAAATTTCATGACCAAATACGGCTCCTAGAGCCCAAATACGCCAGAATACGCTCAAAAACCCTAAAATACGCTTATATAGAGGCATTGCAGGTTTTAAGTCGTTAATGGGTTCGAAACCCGCTTCCAAAATCCACCAAACCCCAAACCGCCGACCACATCAAATATCAACCGTAGATCTGGGCGGGATTCGCCCTCGTGCCGCCACGTGGCCCTCCTAACGGGTCTAAGAAATCGCCCGCTCTGCCCGCTTCGTTCTCACATCCGATTCCAAGGCGGGCTGATTCTCGTCCATCCGATCGATACATGGATGGTCACGATGGCACCACGTCGCCCCAAGAGCGAACGTAGCCGCCCGCTTATTGATCCAAATTTGCCCGCTCCGCTTTGCATCTGACCGTTGGAACTAGATCGGACGGTCATCCGATCGCCGTGTCACTGCTCCGCTGAGCACTGCGTCTGGACGTTGGATGCATGATCAACGGATGCGAATGAGACACGACTCCCGCATCAGCTGAATTCGATTTCGAATCGAGCTGCGATCGTGAGCCATCAGATCTGGATATGGCGGTCACCGTGTCACCTGCATCGCAGCGGCTGTCCGATCGATCTCTATGCTAGAGATGCTGCCATGTGGCACGTATATTAGTATTTTGTCTGTATTTCTCTATTTAATTGGTATCCTGCATTCAATAATTCATAGTAATTAGCACAGATCTCAAAAACATACAAATAAATAGTCGTTGGAATCGTGAGATCAAGATCTAGTCTTGAAAAATAAAAAAAGTGCAGAAATAAATAGTATATTTTTGTTTTATGCATAAAATAGAAGTTTGCTCTAATAAATAACAATATTCAAAATACGATCGTATTACAGACCAAATACGTAACATGTATGCACAAAATAGGGCTAAATAAGGTGTTAAGTACGCAATATTTACCCCGAATCACACCCCTAACTAGCAATTTGCTAGTCCCTAGCAAAAAGAGTGATTAAGTCGGATGATTAATAAAACAATAAATTCTATCAATCGCTTATGGCATGGCTCAATAATACGCTTTCCAACATGATTTTGACCATCATACGCAAAATCCATGAATACAATCAATCACATGATATTTTCTCTTATTTAATTTGAATAAATAACATGCAAGCATCGTTTTGCGCAAGCGAAAGTATCACACGTCGTTATATTCTAGTTTTCTTATTTCCAAGGAATTGGCATCTCAAAATGATCGTTCAAATCATGGGTATTGAAGTTGCTTAGTTTATTCACCATTTCTTTTCTTTTTCTCTTTTTTTTGTTTCTTTTGACGACTTAGAATGATCCATATAGCGAACTTTCAGTTAATGATTCCTAGGCCAGACGACCGTCGGACTTAATACTCGAATCATCTACGTTTTATTTTCTCTTTTTTTGGATGCACTCCCCCATTCATCCATCTTTCGACACGAATCTCCAATGCTTCCTGAGGCACGAAGACCCGGCTAATCAATGAACTCAAGGGAACGATGCATTTTTTCTTTTTCACTTTTTTTTCGTAAGCTACTCGATACCCATAAATATGAACGTAAACATTAGTTACAAAGGTCAAATTCCTCTTCAACTTGAAGACTGTTCTAATAAATCGTGTATACTTAAGCTTTTACATCACAGTAGCATGCATGAAATAAATTCAAACTATTTCAAGATATTAATCATGGCAATTGAAATTTTTCATAAATAGCTTATTAACGAGTAATTCCATGAAGGAAAAATAATTAACGCAAGCCATAAAAAATTTTTAGAACTCAATCAATGCATAATCATCCGCATTTATGGTATGTGAAGGAGTTGTAAATGATGAGAATTGGTGATTTATTATTTTCTTTTGCCTTACACTACCCCCAACTAAAGATAGACATTGTCCTCAATGTCGAAAGGGGTACGAGTTTATTCAAAACAAGCATCCTAAAAAAGGATATAAAATCTATACTAATGGAAAGAACACACCGTGGTCAAATGGCGGATCACGGATCTTTAATGGTGGAGGAAGTTGTTCTATCTGCTCCTTGCACTCCTCGGCGAGTATTCGTCCTCCATTATCTAAATAGGACCCCAGCAACACAACTCCAAGCATATCTATAAAGTGATTATGTATGTCCTGCAAGAGATGAGTTATGTTAGTCCAATTTAGTCTAAAATTCTTCGCCACAAACATATTCCAAATATAGTCACAACGTACGTAAAATAAAGTAAGGCATGTTGATGACTACTCCCTGAAAGATGTGCACTACTCTCGGTATGATGCTCAGTCATTAGGGAGAGGGATAAATGATTTTGGGAAAAAACTGGGGAAAAGAGTGGTTCGGGCTCCATAGCTATAATCTCTAAACACATATCCCTAGCTGTCTCCTCCTCCTGTTCATCCAAAATTGCTAGCTCGTCCTCTCCTTTGCACCCACTTCCTGCCATGTTGAAATTTTTATCCGTGACCTCATCGTGACATGGCTCGCTCGATCAACCTGCAATAGAAGATGAACTTGTAATACCCTGGAAGCTACTGCACAAGTACTAGGGGGTGAATAGTACTTTAAAATAATCAAGAGGATAATTCCTAATTATTTTGCAATCACAAACAACTATGCGAAATAATGATAGACAACACGAATAACGCAATGCAAATAATAGATATAATGGGTTCGGATCCACCCAAGTCTCCCCGACTTGTTTCCGGTGATCCTACGTCCCAGACACCCAGATCCCTTCTGGCTACTTGAGTTAGAATCCACTAACTCAAGCTTTCACTAAAAACTTCTTGTAGAAACTACTACAAGATAAATCAATACAACAATTGAATCGTGACTCCCACAAACCGGGATCACAAACTTCTCTCACAAACCGAGAGCAAACTTATAATAACGAGTTAAATGAAATATAAAGAACTCACCACAAATTCCTATGCCTTGAGAGATACTTACGGTATTCGGGCAAGGAAGGAAGATGGAGAGAAACGATCACAAAACCCTAGCACCAACGAGATAAGCAGCTGGAGACGGCTAGGATGAAGATGATGATCGTGATTCAATTCTTCAGGAGAATGATCGCACAAAAGCTGAAAATCTCTTGGGAAGAATTAGGTCGAATTTGTCGAGAATGATGCGAGCCCAATTAATCTCGCTCCCATCAAATAGAGCATAAATGAGCTTCAGGAAGGGTAGGCAGGGTATGCTCTCTCTCAGCGGCCTCAGACTCCGGGATATAATCCTCATCGGAGTCGAAAGACACTGGGGAGCACGATAGGGTCCAGAGGTCAATATCTTCTAGAATTTAGGCTGGGGCTTGGGTTTAGAGGAGGGTTTTGGTTTGGAAGCGGTAGCCTTCTTCTTTTTGAGAGGAGGCGAGGAAGACGATGGAGAAGTAGACGACGAAGGGGGCGGACGAGCTGTTTTGGAACAGCGTTTGGGTGGATTGGGGTTGGATGGAGGATCGACGGTCATCGGAGAGGGACCGAAAGGGCAGACATGGAATCTCATTCTCGCCATGAAATCGAGACGAGAAAACAGCAAAAACGAATGAAATCAAACCCTAAATAAGGAGATAAGGGAGGAGGAGTACCCTCGGAGGGAGGAGAACGACCGGCGGTGACTGGATGCGGTCGGAGACGGCGAAGGACGACGAGAGACGAGAGGGAGTCGGTGGATTAGGGTTTTAGGTTGGAGAGGGGCACCGATTAGAATGAGTTCTAATCGGTGCGGGGATGGTTTAATCGACTGAAATAGGGCCAAAGATGGATTTTCTCTTACACATCTAGTCGGTCTGAGTTCAATAGCTGACCGACTAAAACGCATTCTAGTCGGTTGGCAAATGAACTTGGACCGACTAAATGGCAGACAGCAAGGGAGGCAAGAAATGGGGCACGAACTAGTCGATCTAAGTTCAATGTCTAACCGACTAGAAGTAAAACTAGTCGGTCTGTAGATGAATTGGGACCGACTAACTGAGTCCAAAATTTTGAGAATGAGAAATTTTGAGTTCTTTCCCAAGAGCACTTGGACTAAACATCTAAACACCATCATACGCAATTATGCTACCCCATAAAACCATAAAACCATAAACACGACGTGCAAATCGAAATACCAGTCATAAATCCAGCATAAATAGAGAATATCACAACAAATCCAGTATGAGCTTATGAATATCATTATCATGCAAAATTATATAAAAAATATGAATCCTAAATTTCGGATTCACACATAATCCCCAATTCTCGATGTAACCGCACAAAGGTATCTTCCTTAAGTTGTTTCGTGAAAATATCGGTGATTTGCTTTTGGGTTTCAACGTACACTAATATGATGACCTTTTTAGCTATATGATCATCTAGAAAATGGTGGCAGACATCTATGTGTTTGGTACGGGAGTGGTGTACCGGATTCTTAGAGAGACATATTGCACTTAGGTTGTCTACCATGATAGGGCAAGAATCACAGTTTATACCAAAGTCTTTAAGTGTGTGTCTCATCCAAAGAACCTGTGCATATGCAGCACCGGTAACGATTTATTTTGCCTCGGTGGTTGAAAGTGATACTGAATTCTGCTTCTTAGAGAACCAAGAGACAAGGGAATTTTCTATAAAATGTCAAGTGCCACTAGTACTCTTCCTGTCGGATTTGCATCCAGCATAATCTGCATCACTATATGAGATTAACTCATATGTGCTTGACTTTGGATAGAATAATCCGTAGTCTAGTGTGTGACTTAAATAACGGAAAATACGTTTAACCGCTATTAAGTGTGATTCCGTAGGTTGTGACTGATACCTAGCACAAACACATACTGCAAACATTATATCTGGCCTACTAGCAGTAAGATATAATAAACTACCTATCATACCTCGATATAGACGAATGTCTACATCTTTGCCGCCCGTATCTTTATCAAGATGTGTTGTGGTGCTCATCGGAGTTTTCTTCCTAGAAGCATTCTCCATTCCAAATCGCTTTAGCAGCTCTACCGTGTACTTGGTTTGGTGGATGAAGATTCCATCGTTCATTTGGAGAATTTGGAGTCCTATGAAATATGTGAGCTCACCTATGTGGCTCATCTCAAACTAATCCTTCATAACATTAGAAAACTCTTCGCAAAGAGTAAAGTTAGTAGCACTGAAAATGATATCATCTATGTAAATTTGAACTAGAATAATGTCATGATAAGCATACTTAACAAAAAGCGTAGAATCAACCTCACCCATTTTGAAACCCAAATCCAAAAGAAAGTTCTTTAAGTGGTCATACCAAGCTCTAGGAGCTTGTCTCAAATCATAAAGTGCTTTCTTAAGTTTGAAAACGTGATTTGGAAATTTTCATTTATAAAACCCGGAGGTTGAGAAACATATACTTCCTCAACGACATCTCCGTTTAAAAATGCACTCTTTACATCCATTTGAAAAAGTTTGAAATCTTTATGGCATGCAAATGACAATAATAGTCTAATAGATTCTAATCTAGCTACAGATGCAAAAGATTCCTCGAAATCGATACCTTCCTCTTGCCTGTAACCTTGAGCGACTAACTAAGCTTTGTTTCAGATGACATTTTGGTTCTCGTCTATCTTGTTCTTGAAGATCCACTACGTTCCTATAACGTTGTGGTTCTTCGAAGGCAACAGAACTAGCTCCCAGACCTCATTCCTTTCAAACTGAATGAGCTCCTCTTCCATGGCTACGATCCAAGAACTATCTTCGCATGCCTCGTTCATATTCTTTGGCTACACAGAAGAGACAAAGGCACACTGAGCGAAGAAGTTGACTTGAGACCTTGTTCTGACACCATCTTCCATGTTGCCAATAACTTTCTCATGGGGATGGTCACGAACTGTTGGAAGCTTTCTGGGAACACCCTGGTCACTAGAAACATTCTCAAGAAATTCATTAGTAGGGTTAGTTTCAACAGAATCAATAACATTAGACTTATCAACTGAATCACAAACTACTTCTATAGAATCATCGTCATCGATAATTTTAGGAGGGACAAAGTCTTCATTAAATGATACACGAAGTGATTCCTCGATCGTTGAGGTTCTTTTGTTGTATATCCAGTAGGCTTTGCTACGGGAGGAATATCCAACAAATTTTCCCTCATCAGATTTTGGATCAAATTTTTCCAAACTACCATACGTGTTCTTGATAAAACATTTTGCACCAAAAACTCTAAAATGTTTAACTTGAGGTAACCTACCAAACAACAATTCATAACAAATTTGTTTAGTGCCGGGCCTCAAGAGTATTCTATTAAACACATAGCAAGCGGTATGTACCGCTTCTGCCCAAAATCGATGGCCAAGGTGGCTATCATCAAGTATAGTGCGAGCACATTCCACTAGCATCCTATTCTTTCTCTCAAAAACACCATTTTGAGGGGGTGTGTGAGGAAAAGAAAAGGTGTGAGTAATACCAACCTCATCACAAAAGTTTGAGAAAGACTCGTTCTCAAATTCCCCTACATGATCGCTACGAATAGTGACAATGGTGGTTCCAATGAGATTTTGTAGTTTCTTAACAAATACTGTGAAATTTTCAAAAGCATCATTTTTATTGACTAAAGTAAATACCCAAGTAAATCTAGAAAAGTCATCAACGATGACAAGTCCATATCGGGCATTCCCAAATGAAGCGACTCTAGTTGGCTCAAAAAGATCTAGATGTAAAAGCTCTAGGGGCCGTTTAGAGGATATGCTTTTCTTAGGTTTGAATGACGATTTTGGAAGTTTACCTCGTTGACACAAGTTACAAAAGCTTTTCTTATTGAAAGAAAGCTTAGGGAATCCTTTTATAGAATCTAGCTTGGATAGTTTGAAAAAGTGTTCCGAAATTCGCATGACCAAAACGTATATGCCATAAGTGTTGCTCACTTGTGTTGGCAATAAGACATTGTACATGGGAATTTGGAATATCTAAGATATATAAGTCCTTATGGCGTGTGTCAGAGAACAACACATTATTATTATCAGTTCTTAAAATATGGCACATTCCTTTCTCAAAGCTAACTTTGTAACCCTTGTCACAAAGTTGACTTATTGAGATTAGATTGTGATTTAAGCCTTTAACAAGGTAAACATCACTTATAAGAGGTTTAGAAGGGTTACCAACTTTCCTAACACCTATAATGGTTCCACTCTCGTTGCCTCCAAAGACCACTCGGTTTCCATTTTCGATGGGTACCACTTCGGAAAGCAACAGAGCTTTACCCGTCATGTATTTTGAACACCCGCTATCAAGTATCCAACTTTTCTTGGAGCCAGATTTAGATTTGTTGCTCCTTTTCCTTTTCTTGAGTACATGAGGATAGAAACATTATATCATGGTACCCAAGGTCATTGGGTCCTAAAGGATTAGACTTTTGGAAGCCAAGTCCAATTGGACTTAGACTTCCCAATATAGTCATCATTATGCACAACATTCATAAAATATGAGTTTATATAAGCTTGTTTCTCATGTATGCTAGTGTCCTTCGGGCCCCAAATAGAGAATGTCTTGGAAGCCCTATTCATATTGGGAACATGCACATTTTGTTGATTTCTACGTGGTGCATTGTTCTACGAGGAAGTGACCAAGTGTATGCATGACGTGGATAAGCATGCGGCGCATGATGAAATGATGGTGGCAACATATGATACGGTCCATGACGGTAATCATTCATGTAATAGTGATGGGGTGAGCATATGCATGTGGGGAAACATGTGCGTGAGTGTGTCTCACTTGGTGTGCACGTGCTCGTGGACGTGGAGCATAAAAATCATCATAAGTGTGAACATGTGGAGTAGGAGGTGTGTTCCTATGTGGCGTAGTATTTGTGTACATAAATGCCTGACCCTTCTTTGGAGGTCCACCTAAGGTGGGTTTCTTTCCAAATGGGGATGTGAACTTAATGGAAGTACCATTGGAAGATGAACTACCCATGGGTTGTTTACTTCCACTAGTTGAGGCACCGGAGGATGGCCGTACAAAGGTGGTGGATGATTTGGATGAATTTTCCTTATTATATCCCAACCCAATGCGATGATTGGCTGGGAGTAAGTCATTCAGAATATTATCCAAATGGTCCTTCCCTTTGTTGAATTTCTCAACACGGCCTAATGTGAACTCATATTTCTCAGTGAGAGAACGTATTTTAGCATCCATAGTGGACACTTGTGTGGTGAGTTCACAAACACGTGACTTGAGATTCTCATTCTCAGTACTCAAAGTTGAGTTTCGAGAAATCAAATCCGCTATCTTATGTTCATCCGGATCCTCAATGTTGACATGCTCAAGTTGAGATTTGAAATTTACAAAATCAGTTCTCAAGGCTTCAACAACGGTGTTGTTGTTGGTGATGACAGGTTTAGGTGTGGTTTGAAGACTAGTTAGCTCATCTTTGATTTTAGTATATCTATTTACTAACTTAGAATACTTAGACCAAATTTGTTCATTAGCTAATCTAAGGTCATCCATAGTTACCTCTTCACCTTCATCCTCGCTTTCATCTGAAGCGGTCTCTTGATCAGATTATTCTCTTGCCATGAAGCACATGTGTGCTTTCTCCACTTGTTCTTCATCTGACTCACCACTTGAAGAATCATCTTCAGAGTCGGTGAATGTACCAACAAGCCCTTTCTTGTACTCCTTCTTGTACTTTCTTGACTTGTCGTACTTAGGTGCCTTCCATTTCTCCTTTTGTTTGTTCAGTGGATAATCAACCTTGATGTGCCCTGGCTTATTGCATTTGAAACACAAAGGAGTAGAGGCATTAGTAGAACCAACTTTGGATTTGTTCTTGAAATTACCTTTTCGGAAGAACCAGTTGAACTTCTTCGCCATGAGGGCCAAAGTTCCATGTCCAACTCAGCTTTCGACTCTTCAATATCGATAGGTGTGGTAGGGGCCGCCTTGAAAGCAATCGCCTTTTTCTTCGGCTCTTCTTGCTTCAAGAACACCTTCATCTTATCCTGCATCTTGATCTTGCTGTCCTTTCGTACCTCATAAGACATCAAGGTACCCATTAGTTGAACAACAGTATATTTTGACATATCATTACCTTCCTCGATAGGTAGGTTGGCTTTTCCCAACTCGAAGGAAGTCCGTCAATGACCTTTGCGACTTTCTCTTCTTGGGTATAGGTCTTCCCAAAAGCTTCCAATTCGTTGGTTATATCCACGAAGCGAGCATAGTACTCCTTAATTCTTTCACCCTGTTCCATATGAAATAACTCGAATTCTTTGTTAGCAATAGTGAGTTTAGAGTGTTTTACCCTGCTCGTTCCCTCGTGCAAGATGAGGAGTTGATTCCAAATCTGATATGCACTCTTACATGTGCATATCTTGTTGAAATCTTCAGGCTCCAGTGCACATTGCAAGGCATTCATTGCCTTGGCATTGCTCACCTCCGCAGCGACCTCCGCGGTAGTCCACTTTGTGAAGTCTTCTTCAGTGGGCTCAACGTACTCCGTTAACGTGGCTCTCCAAAGTGATGCACTCCGGAGGAAAGTTTCCATCCGACATTTCCAGTACCCATAGTTTGTACCGTTGAAGTGAGGAGGCCTAGTGGAGGAGTATCCTTCGATCACTGAAGAGGCTCCTTCACGATTCTTGTACGAGCTGTAGTCGGGAGGTGGTCGAACAGCCTTGTTGTCATTGTTTGTCATAGCTATGAACCAAGCTCTGATACCAAATGTAATACCCTAAAAGCTACTGCACAAGTACTAGAGGGGGGTGAATAGTATTTTAAAATAATCAAGAGGATAATTCCTAATTATTTTGCAATCACAAACAACTATGCAGAATAATGATAGACAACACGAATAACGCAACGCAAACAATAGATATAATGGGTTCGGATCCACCCAAGTCTCCCCGACTTGTTCCCAGTGATCCTACGTCCCAGACACCCGGATCCCTTCCGGCTACTTGAGTTAGAATCCACTAACTCAAGCTTTCACTAAAAACTTATTATAGAAACTACTACAAGATAAATCACTACAACAATTGAATCGTGACTCCCACAAACCGGATCATGACCTTCTCTCACAAACCGAGAGCAAACTTATAATAACGAGTTAAATGAAATATAAAGTACTCACCACAAATTCCTATGCCTTGAGAAATACTTACGGTATTAGGGCAAGGAAGGAAGATGGAGAGAAACGATCACGAAACCCTAGCACCAACGAGATGAGCAGCTGGAGACGGCTATGATGAAGATGATGATCGTGATTCAATTCTTCAGAAGAATGATCGCACAAAAGCTGAAAATCTCTTGGGAAGAATTAGGTCAAAAGAGAGAGAGAGAGAGAGAGATTTTCGAGAGAGAGCCTTCAAATTTGATAATCGATAGATCTAGAATTAGATCTGAATCCCCTCTCATAATATAGGAATTTCTATGTTTGAAACGTATCAAACATATATGGAAAGAATCAAAACAGATCAAGAAAAATCGTGGAGATAAAATCTCCAACGGCTGGAAAATTAAAGCAGCTTAATCGGTCTAAAGAAGGATCACTGACCAATTAGTTGGTGAACTAGTCGGTCGGTGAACCTTCTTGGACTGACTAGTTTCAAACAGAGAATTGAGTGAAATTAAGAAGGGTAAAATAGTCGGTCTAAGAAGAAACACTAACCGACTAGTTTGAGAACTAGTCGGTCGGTGAACCTTCTTGGACCGACTAATTGGTCAACAGTGAATAGGCCAAAAATCTCAAAGAAGACTAGTCGGTTTGTTTCAGAGTGTTTTCTCACTACAAAGCGTTGACCGTGGACAACCCGGTCAACGTGGTCAAGGGGCCCGCTTGGGTCCCTCGGGGGCTCCGAGTCGGTGCGGATGGGGCGAGGGGGAGCCTCGGCCCTGGTTGAGACGCTCGGCCTCGGACGGTCGCGCACGGACTCGGAGGTAGGACGACGAGGGGTAGCCTCAATCGTCCGGCTAGATGCGTGGTCGGCGAAGGGCGAGGGGAAGCCTCGGCCCTGGGCGAGACGCTCGGCCTCGGTGGGATGTGCTCGGCCTCGACGGTCGGACGATGAAGGGGAGCCTCACTCGTCCAGCGGGGTGCGCGGTCGGCGAGGGGCGAGGGGGAGCCTCGGCCCGTTGATCAGATGTCCTCCTGCGTAGACGAGAACGCTCGTCAGGGGGCCGGACCTTGGTTCCGGCCAAATCCCCTCCGATGCCTAAGTCAGACAGAGATCTGAAAGAGGAGGCCCGGCGGAGACGGTTCGACTCGTGAGGAGATCGGAACGGCGTCTCACGGCACGAGCGGGGGAGGAAGGAGATGGAAAGGAGGAACTAGGTCGTTGATGGAGTACCTTAGGCTTTAGATACCTGAGATGCGGTCCCTTTCTTCGTTGTCCCCCTAGCCCTTTTGTAGAGCTCCCTGCGTGATTGCCTTTGGCCCACGTCCCACGCCCGCCCTCGATCGTGCCCCCTCAATCCGCCCTTCCGCCACCGCCTCCTGCGCCATGCCAGCACCTCCCCATTATCACCATTTAGTGGTCGCGCGATCGGGGGAGCGGTTATCACAGGAGTGGGCGAGTGACCAGCGGGTTATCGGGGCCGGGTCGGATCGACATTCGAGAGGGCCCCTTTATTGGGCCTTGTAGAGTGGGCTTGAAGGCGCAGATGGGCTCTCGGTCTGCAGCCGGGCTCCTGGCCTCGTGTCTTTTGGGTCTCGGTCAAATAGGCGTAACAATTGCCCCCATCGGTCGGGTCGGTCGGCCTTGGCCGGTTCGGCTCGGCCGATGTGATTTCTGCCGAATTTGACAAGCTCGCCAGTCGATGCCGACTCATTTATTAGTCGTCATCATGAGTTGGCATGTTCGATATTTTTAAGGCGCGGGCTCCGAAGCGCCGTCGGCCCTCTGATGTTGCCACGTGTAGCGGTAAGCTTATCCTCACCGTTCGCGGGATCGGCTTAAGTTGAGAAACCGAGGGGTTCGTGAGCCGCCATCTCGCCGTCTTCTTTTTTGCGCTGATCCCTATTCTTCCTCTGCTCTGCCTCATGTCGTCTTCCTCTGCCACGGGTTCGGGTTGTCCGGAGCGTGACGCCGCTCTGGCGGGTAGCCTTCCTTCGGCGATCCGTCGGCATGGGGGCGATCTTTCTGGGGTGCCTACAGAGGTCTTGTCGTGGCCTTCGTCGATCTGTGCCACCGTCATCGGAAGTCTGCGCTCCGCCTACCTGCTTCCGCCCTATTCGGCTCGTGCCCCCGGGGCTGACGAGCGGGTCTGCCTTCCTGGCTCCAATGAGGTCGGAGTATACGAGAAGTGTTTCCGCTTCAGGATTCGTTTCCCGCTCCATCCTTTTGTCGTCGAATTCCTTCAGGCCCACAACGTGTGGCTGTGTCAATTCTGTCCCAACGCCGTCGGGCTCCTCGTCGGGTTCATTGTTGTCTGCATGCTGAGGGGAGTGGCGCCCTCCCTTCGTCTCTTTGCCCAGTTCTACCGGCTGAGCCACCACCAATCAGGGGCGTGGATTTACATCAGCTTCCGCCCGAAGATGACCCTGGTGTTGGGGTTGCCGAGCTCCTTGAAACGCTGGAAGGGGGAATATGTGTTTGTCACGTTCCCGTCGAGTGTACCCTTCCCGGTTCGGTGGGAGGCGGCCGGAGCAGTCATCCTCGATCTGGGTGAGCCGACGGTCGCCGAGCGGCAGATGGCGAAGGACATGCTGGCGATTCCTGCGAGGGAGCGCTCGATTGACGTCCTTCTTAGTGACCATAACTTGCGTAAGACGGTGTGGCCCCTGGGTAAGTTCTTCCGGGTATTCGCCATTCGAGGTTGGCTGGGCTCTGCTTGGTCTCTCATTTCTCCTTTGAGTGCAGGTGGATTTCCCCCTGGTCCTTCTCCCGCCAGCACTCACGTGCAGGTCCCCGATCCGAATCTGCGCCGAAGGGATCATGTGCTGGAGGTCCGGAAGAAGCAGAGGGTCATGCCCGCGACAGGAGGCTCCAAAAGGAAGAAGGCGCCGTCCCCCTCTCTCCCCTTGCTGGGGCCTTCTAAGAGGATCCGTGAGGGGATTGAGGGGGTTGATGCCCCACGGGCTGCTGATCAACCTCAACCTGCCCCTGTTGAGGTCGCATGGCCGTGGGTCGGCCCTTCACCTCTCCCGGACGGCTCTCTCCCTGATGCCTACGACTGGTATCTTGGCGCGTTCCGCTCTACTCCTGGCGAGTTCCCTTCGTCGGGGGAGGGTCTTCTTCATCCACGCTTCCCTGTGGGGGAGAAGGAGTCGGTGTTTTCGAGTCGTGGAGCCGCCGCTCGAGTGGCCGAGAACAGTTGTCTCCCTCCCGATCAGGTGGTGTTGGACGGAGTCAGTGGTGACTGTTTGGCCACCTTCGTGATTCAGGCTGGCCAACAGGTAGAGTGTCTCTGCCCGTCCTCTCTTCCTCCAGCCGCTTTCGCTGTCTTACCTTCGTTGCCTTGGTGCAGTTGTCCTCGGTCGGTCTCTCAATGAGGCGTCAATTCGTGGCGCTTCCCAAATCCAAATCCGATGCCGGGCGAGGCCCTGAGACTCCCGGCGAGGAGGGAGAGGCAGGTCAGCTAGAGGAGGCGCGGGTCCAATCCTTGCAGTCCCGCATAACTGAGTTGTCCTCTGCTCTGGAGGATGCGGACCGGGAGAGGGCCTTGGCTCTGACTGCAAAGTCGGAGGCCGAGGCGCGGGTCGCCGAGGTCTTGAGTGGCGTCGACGCATCTGGGGGAGTCGAGCAGACCCCCGTCCCCGCTGTTGCCTCCGAAACCTTGGAGCTCTCCGATCGTCTTGAAGCGGCGGAGGAGCAGGCCAGGGTCCTCCTTGCTCAACTTGACGAGAGGTCCCGGGAGATCGAGAAGGAGAGGGCGGAGCACCAACGCCAGATCGAGACCTTAGAGGCCCGGGTGCGTGGGCTCGAGGAGGTGGATCTGGCCCGGATCGCTGAGGATGCCGTGGCGGAGTATGCCACCTCCTTCATGGAGATCGCCTTGTCGAATGCGTTCGAGAAGGGCTTCGCCCGGTGTCAGTCCGAGATCCAACTGAAGTTCCTGCTCTCGGGGGTCAACTTCGAGGCTCTCCGGATGTACCCTGACGCCGAACAGAGTGTGGGGAAAGACCCTAGTGGACCGCCAGCCTGTGGCTCCACCGGTGCCCCCGGAGAAGGATGAGGGAGGGGAATGCCCCTCGGCATCTTCCTGTATATCTTTTGGCTTTATCTGGAAAGGAATGAATTTAAAATAAATTTATTTCATAGGAAATGATACATTTACTGAAAGTACTTGCGTAAATGTTCCGTATTCCAAGTGTGAGTGAGAATCCTCCCCTCCATATCAGCTAGTCGGTAGGCTGCGGGTCCGAGGACCTCGACGACTTTGTAGGGTCCCTCCCATCTACCCGCGAGCTTCCCTTTGCGAGCGGTATCAGTGTTGAAGCCCGCTTTCCGGAGGACCAGGTCCCCGAGGTGGAAGCTTCTTCCCCGTACCCGAGCGTTGTAGTATCGGGCCACCTTCTGCTTCTGGCGGATGATGGTGGCCAATGCCTGCTCCTGTCGCTCGTCGAGGAGCTCCAGACTGAGCTCCAGACCCTGCGAGTTCCTATCTTCGTCAAAGTATTTGAGGCGGAGAGATTCTTCGCCCAACTCGACCGGTACCACCGCCTCGGCCCCATAGGTGAGCATGAACGGGGTCTCGCCAGTGGCCTCCTTGTGGGTCGTCCGGTATGACCAGAGTATCCCGGGGAGCTCTTCTGGCCAGCTCCCTTCGGCGTCTTTCACTTTCTTCCGGAGGGGCTCTATGATGCACTTGTTGGCTGCCTCCGCCATTCCGTTGGTCTGGGGGTGCGCTACAGAGGCAAAGAGAAGCTTGATTCCCCATTCCTCGCAAAAATCTTTAAACCCTGTAGAGTCGAACTGCTTCCCGTTGTCCGTGACGATGGCCCGTGGCACTCCAAATCTGGAGATGATGGAATTCCAAACGAAGCTTTTTGCTTTCTTCCAAGTGATGGTGGCCAGCAGCTCGGCCTTGACCCACTTGGTGAAGTAGTCTACCGCCACAATCAGGTGCTTCCGCTGCCCTCGTCCCGGTTTAAACGGTCCGAGGATGTCGAGCCCCCATTTCGCAAAGGGGATGGGGCTCACGATAGGAATGAGCTCTGACGGGGGTGTCGAGATGTGGTGGGCGTACCTCTGGCATTCTTGGCATTTTTGGACGTAGCTTGCTGCATCTTGGGTCAGGGTTGGCCAGTAGTATCCCTGCCTCAAGATCTTCTGGGCGACTACCTTGCCCCCGTGGTGATTCCCATAGATCCCGTCGTGAACCTCCCGTAGGACGTAGTCAGCTTCCTGCGGTCCGATGCACTTCAGGTATGGGAGGACGTCCGTCTTGGTCCAACGTCTCCGGTAGAGCGCCCCTTCATGGATCACGTATCGGAGCGCCTTTCTCTCCAGGGTTCGGCGTTCGTCCCCATCGGTCGGTACCTCTCCATGAGTGAGGTACCGGATGATCGGGTCCATCCAGGTGGGTTCTTGGTCGATCGCCATCACCTCGTGCTCCTCCGTGCTGGGGGACTGCAGGTTCTCCACGTAGATGGTGCGGCCCAGTTCCTTTGGCGAGGACGAGGCCAGCTTCGACAATGCATCTGCCCGCGCATTCTCTGATCGTGGGAGGTGCAAGACTTCCACGTCCTTGAACTTGGACATCGCCGCTCTGGCGACAGGGAGGTATCTCTGCATCGCCTCCTCCCGTGCCTCGTAACTCCCCAAGAGCTGGTTGACAATGAGCTTCGAATCGCTGAGGAGGCGGACGGACTCGGCCCCGAGCTCCAGGGCCAGCCTCAGGCCGTTGATCACTGCTTCGTATTCCGCCACGTTGTTCGTGGCTGGGAACTCGAACCGCAACGAGTATTCCACAATGTTCCCTTCCGGAGATCGGATTGCAATCCCGGCCCCGCCCCCTGACTGTGTGGCCGACCCGTCCACATGAACTATCCATGCTCCTGGATCCCCTGACTGAAAGTGGTCAGCCGAAAGAAAGGACAGGGGTTGAGCAATTACCGTCGCCGGGCCTTCTTCCTCCAGGGGGCCATTTCCTTCCGTTGTGCACTCGGTGATGAAGTCGGCCAGGGCCTGCCCTTTGATGGCCGTACGCGGCTTGAATCGGAGGTCAAACTCGCTCAGTTCCACTCCCCAGTTTAGCATCCTTCCCATTCGATCGAATCTCTTGAGGTTCTGCTCCAGTTGCGAGTCGGTCAGGATCAGTATGGTGTGGGCCTGGAAATAGGGTCGGAGTCTTCGTGCTGAGAGGACGAGGGCGTACGCCAGTTTCTCCATGGGCGAGTATCGCATCTCCGCCCCCTTCAAGACCCGGCTCGTGTAATATACCGGCCATTGCATCCCACCGTCCTCCCAGATCAGCACCGAACTCACGGCTTCCTCCGCGCACGCCAGGTAAAGGCTTAGCGACTCCCCTTCCCGTGGTTTGGACAGGAGAGGTGGGCTGCGGAGATACTCTTTGAGGTCTCCGAACGCCCTGGAGCAGCCTTCGTCCCAAAGTATCGTCTTCCTATTGTCTGGGGGTTCCGCGATCGCTTTCCTTAGGACCTTGAAGAAGGGGAGCGATCTTTCCGCTGATTTTGAAAGGAATCGCCCCAAGGCTGCGATGCGCCCGTTCAGCCTCTGTAGCTCTTTGATCGTCGTCGACTCGCGCATGTTGATCAGGGCCTCGATCTTGTCGGGATTAGCTTCAATGCCACGGTTAGTTATCATAAATCCCAAGAATTTGCCAGATCTTACCCCGAACGTGCACTTCACGGGGTTGAGCCGAATGTGGTGCCGCCGCAACCACTCGAAGGTCTCCCGCAAGTCGGCGATGTGGTCTTCCAGTCGCCTTGACTTGACAAGCATGTCGTCGACGTAGACTTCCAGGTTCCTCCCGATCTGGGAGCTGAAAACCTTGTTGACCATTCTCTGGTAGGTGGCCCCCACGTTCTTCAAACCAAAGGGCATCTTCTTGTAGCAGTAAGTTCCCCGGTCCGTCGTGAAGGCTGTCATCTCTTCGTCCCGGGGGTCCATCTGGACTTGATTGTATCCGGAGTAAGCGTCCATGAAGCTTAGCATCTCGTATCCCGAGGCGTTGTCCACCAGGTGGTCGATGCGCGGCAGGGGGTAGCTGTCCTTGGGGCAAGCCTTGTTGAGGTCACTGAAGTCCACGCACATTCGCCACTTCCCGTTTGGTTTCTTGACCATCACCACGTTCGACAGCCACTCCGGGTACCAGACCTCTCGTATGAAGCCGGCTTCAAGGAGACGCTCCACTTCCTCGGAGGCGGCCTTCATCTTCTCGCCGCCCAGGTTGCGCTTCTTCTGCCTAACCGGCTTGAAGTTGGGGTCGGCGTTGATCTGGTGGACGATCACCTGGGGGTCTACGCCGGGCATGTCTTCCGGTGACCAAGCAAAGATGTCCAGGTTCGCCTCCAGGCATTCGATCAGCTGATCCCTCAGGTCTTGGCCCAGCCCTCTCCCGATCGAGACGAACCGGCCCTCGATGTCTGTGACCGGGATTTGCTCCTGCTCCTCCGCAGGGGCGGGCCTAGGCCCACTCCTTAAGTCGAGCGCGGCCATCTGGTCGGCTAGACGATCCTCGGGACCTT
>JAULAV010007382.1:0-25004 GCA_030789695.1 Scilla litardierei | reverse complement strand
GATCTTCATCTCGCTTGGGTAACTTCGCTCCTTAGCTTAATTTTATATTTTGCCCTAGAATTTCAATTTGCTCGATTGCTCGTGTGTGTGCATTCATCACAATTCCGCATTCACTCACACACGCACACTCTCACATGGCGCAGGATCAAGATAAGGGTAAGGGTATCATGCGAGAGGAGGGGTCGTCTCGCAAGAGACGCAAGACCACACGCCCACCACACTCACGTCCTCCTCCCGCACAGCCAGCACAGCCCCAACCCCAACCCCAACCTATCGTCCCAGTTGAGGACCCACTGATGGGCCCGCGTGGCTACCGGTTTTGGAATCATGAGCATAAGGATTTCTATCATAGGCTTGATGCGCGGGGGAATCTATCGACCAAATTTGCCCACACCCAATCGCTTAACGATCTCAGTGTCTTCATCGAAGTCGAGACCCTCTTCGCAAATTTAGGTTGGTTAGCTTTCCTAAACGCCTCCGCGGTGTCCTACCCCTCCCTCACACTCGAATTTCTATCCACACTTGTTAGTGAGTCGGGGTCGACCGTCATCTTCCGCGTCCGTAACAGAACCATTCGCACCAACCTCGATGCAATCAATAACATCTTTGGTTTCCCCATCCTTGGGAACGACGCTATCCGTCCCTACGGGTACTCCCCCCGAATTTGACGTCGATCAGTTTTGGTTCCGCCTCACCCTACACCCTCACTATCCCCGAGGTAAGGCCAAGGCCTCCTCCATCATTCACCCCATCTTCCGTCTGGCCCACCGAATCATTTCTTGCACGTTTTCCCCCAGGGATGAGTCTGGCACCGTAACTATCCCTGATCTTTTCATTTTGTGGGCCATGACCTTTTCTTTTGTTCGGGGTGATGACGGGATTTCTTTTAGGGCCCCTACCGTTTCCGTCCATGCCGGTGCTTGGCTTGTCTCCAAGCTTCTTGAGATTAGCCGTGCCGGCAAGGGCAAGCTTTGCTGCGGGGGCCCTATCACGATCATAGCTATGGCTCCCCAGTTCAACATTTTCATCCCCCGAGATCTTCCTACTGCCGCAGGACCCTCACGTCTAGATCTAGATGTCCTGCGGCATATTCACATGATTAAGCCATGCCCCGATGGTCGCTTCACCTTCCATTACGGGCACCCCCCAGCTCCCTATACCATTTTGCCCAACCCCGCTTGCATGACCATCCATTTTGTGGTAGATTGGACTTTCCCACCTGATGCTGAGTTTCTTGGGGGGTTGCACCTTCCATTCATCCCGGGCGCACCTAGACCACCTTCCCCTGCCGCCCACTTAGGCATGCAGGATATCCCTGCGTCCCGGGGAGATTCTGAGGCTGGGCCTAGTAGTGCCGTCCCGGCTTCCCTCCCCACCACCACTGTCGCCACCTCTCCGATCCGTACCACCACCTCCTCCACCTTTCGTCGAGCCGCCTCTACTCGCCACCATCTTGAGGCTGAGTTAGCTACCTTGCGTGCTGTCGCTACTTTTTCCACCTCCTCGGTCCCATCCTCTTCTATTTTCTCTCACCCACGCTTCCTCGCACTTGAGAGGAATGTGGCCACAATCCTCCGCCTTCTCACACACGTCCACGGATCTCCTCCACCCACACCACACCCCTTACCGACACCTTCACCCCCTCGACGATTTTCACCTCCCCCATCACATTCCTCACCTCCACCATCACCCCCTAGGCGACCATCCCCTCCTATCACTATTTCCATTCCTACCCCCTCATCTACTCCCACCGTTTCCATTCCCTCCACTGTCGCCCCCACAACTCCACTACCCTCCACTTCCGTCACTCCATATGTGTGCCGCAAGAAATTGCAGGTGCGATCGCGATCACTTCCCCCACCATCCTCTTCTATCGTCGTATCCACCCCATTCACCGCCATTTCTACCCCATCTACCACCTCCTTGGTCGCCCTTTCACTCCCACTCACCATCACCACCACGACTCCACCCATCATCCACACATCCACACCCACCGATCCATCAACCCGACCATTTTCTCCACTCCTTCGTACACCAGTCGCCTCTCCCACCCACTCCCCCGCATCCCCCACTTCTTCCACCAAGGAGGACGAGGATGATTCCTCTCCTGTTTTTTGATTTCTCTTTGTTTTCTAACTTCCCCTTAGCATATCTCTGCATTTTCATGATCACATCATATCGCTAGCATTGTCACGTCTAGCTTGGGGGAAGTCAATTTTTCTGTGTGCTGTCGTGTGATTTTTTTCTATGTGTGTTTGTTTATTTGTCGTGGTTTGATTTTCTATTTTTATTTTCCATTTATATGTACTGTGGTGTGATCTTTATATTTATATTTATTTTTATTTTCAGTTTCGTTTGCGTGTTTTTCTTGTTTTTCGTGTCTTTTTGTGTCTGTGCGTCCCCCCCCCATTTTCATTGCCCTCCTGTATTCACTTTTATTGCATTGAGGGCAATGCAAGTTTCAGCTTGGGGGAGTCTCACTTCGTGTGTCAATTGTGTCTTTTTCTTCGTTTTTGAGTCGTATTTATCGTGTTTTTAATTTTTCTTTTCTTCCTTTTTATCTCTTTCTCCTAGAGATGAACCCTATGATGAATTGCCACAAAAATCACACACACACCTAGCATGGCTTCGATAATCACATTCACTAACCCTAGGAAGTCGAGTCCTCTTGCATTTCATGCATCGTGGGTCCACTTAGCTTTTTTGTGAGTCGTATGTCATGACTAGCGTTTGGTGCACTTCTACTTTGTGATTTTGTTTTATATACCTGTCCAGGAATGACCCCTAAATTATCATGCTTAGATTTGAATATGTGGTATTTGCCTCTCTTATCTGCTTCTGCATGCATGAATATATATATCGTATGCTTCATTTCGCATGTGTCGGGATTCCACAATTAGGACTAGGATAACCCATTTTAGCCTATGCCCTGATTAGCGAAATATGTTCCTTGCCCAAGTGTTTAGAATCCGATTTCTTTTTTATTTTACTTGGTGCAAATCCCCTCGTCGTGTACCGTTCTCCCACTTGGGAGAGTACACACGTGTATATACCCCAAAATCCAAAAATCCAAAGAAAAGGGAGAAAAGAAAAACCCAAAAAAAGAGAAAAGAGAAAAGAAAGAAAAAAATACATATGTATAGCCAAAAATCCAAAAAAAAATACATATATCCAAAACCCAAAAAATGTGTGTGAATATTTCCCTACCTATCGAGAATAGAGGGAAGGCAAGAATTTGCACCGAGTGTTCTACTCCACATCATCTCAACCCCCATCGCTTTCGAAAACACTTGGAATAGGGAATTTCTAGCTATTATCTAGGTGATAATGTGGTGATGTCCGAGTCCCTAGCTGTGGAGTCCCTGACACATGTTACGTTTCTATTCTCATACTCTTCCCATGCATGCTTGAGCTATATATTCACCGCCTATTTCGAATCGAATCGATATTTGGGTCTTTTCTTGGATTTATGTATATGGAGCTTATAGCAATGTAGATATCGACACCGTCTGCTAGCACACGACCACACTCACTCGCGCTTCACCGCGTGGGCCCACGGCACTTGTCTGGACTCGTATTCCTTGTTTAGTGATGTGATTTGGCGTTTGCTTGCTTAGTGTGTCGTTTTTGATTTTGTTGGCCCTGACGGGCGATTTAGGATTTAGAGTTCTCTTTTTTTTTTTCTCTCTCTCTCTCTCTCTATTTTCTCCCTCCGAGCTCCTACTCTCACTCGTCTTCCTCGAGGACGAGGAAGGGTTCAGCTTGGGGTATTTTGAAGTGCGTTTATTTTTCATATATTCACGCACGTCTTCTTTTGTATTTTTTCGTTATTTTCCGCCGTCTCGTATCCGTTTTCTCGTATTTTCTTGTTTTCTTTCACTTCTCCATGTTTTTACGTGTTTGCAGGAGTTTGCCAGCGTAGGGGACGTTTAACGACGATATCATAAGTCCCCGGAGCAACAGGAGGAGTCACGCGTGGTCCAGGGGGTCAAACGATGAAGATCGCCATCTTTCAACCCCCACCCAATCGGTTAGACACAGCCAACCGATCGGGTGATGCACGCATGCACGACCCGGACACTCGCTGATGCGACGAGAGTGTCAACCGACCGGGTCGGAGACCGGTTCAACCCAACTAACTTCTCAGGAAATTGGAGCTGAAATCCAACCAATCGGGTGATCATCACCCGATCGGTTCATCTGTAGCCGTTTCCTCGAAGACACGACCCGGACAGCTCACCCGACCGCAATCAGACCGTGCCAAAATGTCGCAAGTCTCTGTCTTTAAGGGCAACAATTCCAACCGATCGGTTGATTTATCAACGATCGGTTCACCCGATGAGCTCAAGATCCAAACGACGAGCAGCTTCCACCAACTGACCGTGTCACCTGACCGGGTGAAAATCTGAAGATTGCTGCCGAAGTTCACAGCAGGTCACCCGATCGGATGATTCTTCACCTGATCGGGTGATCTCGTTTTCTTTATATAGAAGCCCTAGGTTTCACTACAAAAGGATGACTTGTTTTGAGCGGTTGTTTTAGTAGCGGTTTAAAAAACCGCCCCTAATTCGGCCATTTTAGCGGTTTTGAACCGCATGAAATAAGCGTTTCACACAGAGATATGTTTCTAACGGTTCGTAACCGCTAAACCAAAGCGGCGGGAAGAATTTTGTCGCTGGGCGCGTAAATTTTTTGGGTTGTGGCGGTATAGAATCACCAATAAAATCTTTTATTATCTCTTAATTTTTTTTCTATTAATCCTGCTTTCATCTCTCGTTCTCTCTAAAACCCCTATCCTCATCACCAAACCCTAACACCTCTCTCTCTAAAAACATGCGATCCACGATCTCCCTCTGTATGCAACCTACGGTCCCTGATCTTTGCTGGTGGCGACGAACGTCGTGATGATGGACGACGCCTACTTCGTCAGACGTAAGGAGATCCTTGCCTGGATTAACACCACTCTCCACCTCAATCTCTCCAAGGTCGAAGCTGTAAGGATCATTCAAATAGGTTCATCTGAAATTTTTTCGATTTTTGACTAATCCGATCGAATTTTATCGAACTGATGATATTTCCGATCGTCGATCTCATTTGATCGGATTAATTGCAATCAGACGGAATCTGGGGCACCATCATCGGAATCTGAACCGAATCAAGTCGAAAATATTATGGCGACGGAAAGAAGCTGAAGAGGTATGCTTCTTACTATCCTTAGCTGGCGATAATGGATGGTTTTGAGCCTATCAAGTAATTCATTGTCTACTTTTAGGATGATGATGAGATGTATGATGAATTTGGAAATCTCAAAAAGAAATTCCGTGCCAAAACACAGCAAGCTGATTTTGGGCAGGCGCCCCCTGGTTCAGGGCGCGTTGGATGGGAAGTTGAGGAGCTAGGTACTTTCTCCTCTATAGTTACGCAACCATGTTTGATTTTGTTTGGTGGAGTCTGGATGTTTATATTGGAATGGGCCTGAGATGTTCAGGCTAGTGTGCTACTGGTATTGAGGAGGGTGAATACTAAGAGTGGTCTTAGAGTTGTTCACATTGTGTTTCGAGTCATTTTGAAATCTATGGTTCATGTTAATAACCGAAGTTACCCACATCTGCATATGGGCAGTGTGTGGTATATCTGCAAACCTGTTTCTTCTTATATGACCCCCTACACAAGTCATCAAAACCCAGTAGCGATATTCATCATTATTTCTGTCAGTAGCAATATGCACATAAGTAGTTGCAAGTTTGTAAACCTAATTTATGGGGAGTGCTCCGAGCATTGAGCATCTCAGGGCTTCTCCCTGATACTTTATCTGCACTAGTCATCTCAGGGTTCCCCCTTATAACGTCCTTATCACCGGTTCAACCAAAGGTCTCTCCTTTCTTTTCCCCATTTATTTTTTCCTTTTTCCTTTTTAGAGCTGATTTCTTTAGCTATTTAATTTGTATTTCTAAATTTCGATTTTTTACAGGAATTGGATATGCGCTTGCTAAAGAATTTCTAAAAGTAGGAGACAATGTCCTAATCTATTCTCAATCAGTCATACATTTTCCTATTAATTCAATTTTTGAGCTTTTAATTTTGCTTCTTGTTAAATTTCTAAATGTGGATCGTGTCTTTTCACAACTGAACATGTAGAGTCGGCAGTTCGAAGCTTGAGAGAGGAATTTGGAGAGCAGTGTGTGTGGGTATCACTGCAAAAATCTTTCTGTTAGATCTTTTTCTTCCTTTGAATTATAATTATTATTGTTTAAATAGAAATTGAGATGAAATTAGGTTGCAAGGGACTACATGTAATGTAAGAAAAGGAGAGGATGCCAAGGCGTTAATGGAATTCGCCCATGAAAAGTTTGGGTATATTGACATATGGGTACTTTCAACTGACCATCTTGTTGGTTATCTTATTTCTTGGCATGGTAGATAAATTTATTTAGTTTCTACATTTAATACCTGATAGATAAAATAGTGTTCATCCATGGAAATCCACAACAACAATAGATAACGGGAAATTGTGCTCAATGTTGATGTAATAGAAGTAGGATGAGGAGGAAGAATGACATAATGATACATTATATGCAATTAGAGATCTCTCATATACCCATATAATACCAGCTATTCTAGTTTATATTTATGTTATTATTTGGAAGCAAAACTTTTATGAATCCTCATACTTATCCAGCGACAATCGTATGTTTTCTCTTTTGCCCTGTTCATTTCAGAAATTTTTCTTGGACATGGATGGTGGAGCTGAGACTAACCTGGAAGAGGATTTAGGCAATGATGATGATGAGGCACTTACAGAAAGGTTGTTTGTACTTCTTTCTTGTAACACATGTATTCTTTTCTTTATAATCAAATAAATAATGAAATGGAATTTGTGAACTTGGAGGATGTTGATTATATTGACTTCATTTGTTTGAGGCTTGTGTTTATTGTCAGAATCAATATTCCATGAGTTCTTCGGTAGCTTTGGACGACAGTCTTTACAGCCGTGTCCATAGTGTTCAAAATGTGAATCTTAGAAAAAATTGACTTGGGTTGAGCCATGTCACTTAATTTGTTTGCTAATATGTCCATGCACTCATATATTAGTTAACTAAGACGTCCATGTATTGAGATTTAAAAAAATAAGTCAGTGTATTGGTAAACTTAGATCTTCACTTTGGCATGGTGATCTTTGATACAAACTATTGGTGTTGAAGTGAAAAGGTGACAGTATTATCCTAATCTGGTTTACTAATATGTTGTGGATGTGTATGGGTACACTTAGATATCCTTCAAATTTCCAAACTTCTAGGTGATTTTCACACCAAAATACTGAATATAATTTTTTGGTCAATCCTGTTTTTCATTTGCATAGTTAATGCTCTTGCATAGCCACTCTATACTTTTAGTTTGTTATTAGATGTCAGAAACGATCTGATATATTGGAATAGACAATGGTATTTATTATCTGTCTTCACTTAACTTGCATATGACCATTATCAACATATCTTCCCCTTGCAGAACTCTTGTATGCTTGCATTTAAATAAGTTCGTCAATTGTTATTGTTTTCCTCCCTACAATAACTTGTGACACCAGGATTTCCTTTCAAGTCTCAGATGGTTTGCCCTTGTTCATTGGTTACATTTATTTAGACTGCAACTGTTGTCTCTGTTATGTAGGAAATCAAAGCAGAAGATTGTTACTAGAGTTGAGCAAAACAGAAGAACCGGATAGAAGGAGCAACTGAAAAGCCAAAGGAGAGGCTAAAAAGCTGGAGACTTTCTCAAAAGAAATTGATAGGTAGTCTTCACCATGCCCTTCATATTTGTTGCCTTGAGTAGTTCTTACTTTTAATTTTCTTATCCTCAATTTTTAATACTCTGTCATAGGAGTTTGTTTAAATCACTATGTAAAAGCATAAATCATGGTCATACTGCATTTATATAGTGTCGGTTCCGTCTCTCAATTAATCCATTCTACTTAATCTGTACTAGTTGACTCTCATTTTTCAATAACTTCGTTCATATACATCATATGCGGTAGAAGTAATGACCTTAGATTCTGCTGCCATTATTTTGCACTTATATTTTATCTAAATTTTGGTCCATGGTATTTAACCCCGTCTTGAATGTCTCCTATCACCATTCATGTATCCTGAAATCCTCGTAAGTTATTTTGCGATATATTATTACATGCAAGCAAGTTTGCTCAGACATTTGATTTTCTTATGCATGCGACATTTACAATTTGGAAATTAGCTTTTACATTTGTCCGTGATTTTCTTTAACAGAAAGGAAGTTGAGGGGCGAAGTCTGCAATCTTTGCACAAGGTCTAAATAATCCTACCCTTGACAAGAAAGCAAAGGTAAAAGAGGGCAAAATATGCCGCAAGCCTCCCCCTCCAGGACCGCTCTGTCTGACTAACCCTGTTCAGAATTCCCCATTCAGAAACCTAGTTCCAGCCTACAGAGCATGCACATAATACTACAAGTCTACACTAGAAGATGCAACCGACGATTCTCAGTCTTTAGCGACAAATTGGCTTGTATTATCCATGTTAGCAATTGTATTATCTAGGATGTGTGCGATATTTCTATAGGAAATTGTCTTGTTCTTGATTGTATTTGGTTGGTTATTTCCGACAAACATTATCGATGGCTTCATATTTGAACCAGCTCATGTCCAAGTGCTTTTGACAGAAGAAAATTCTTGTACGTTCACATGCAAATTATGTTTAAACTGATATGTATTATGAGAACTTGATGTGTACATATATATGAGGGCCTATGGGGGCAGGTAGAAAAAGGCTAAAGATAAATAGCAGTACAAACTATTGTTATTATTAGATTTTTAATTTTTTTTAAAATAAATTTGTCTTACTGGCGGTTAGGAACCGCCAGTAACACTTTTTTAATTTATTTTTTTATTTTCAGTTTCATAAATTTAAAAATTAATTTTATGTTATTAGCAGTTCGAAACCGCTAGAAATTTTGAATAGCGACGGTTTGGAACCGCTAAAACATAGTTTCACGGCTCAAATTGTAGCGGTTTCTTGAACCGCTTGAAATCACACTAGTGGCGGTTTCGAACCGCTAAAACCTCAATTTTGAACCGCTTAAAACAGTAGCTTTTCTTGTAGTGTTTCCAGAAACGGGAGAGTTGTATCTTTTTACTGTTTTTCTCTCTTGCGACGACTGTAATTTTCTAGTTATTTGTAAGTGTTCTGATCTTAACCAAACTTTGATATTACCTTAATTGCATTACTGCTACCGTATTTCTATTGTCTGATTATGTTTTTAATGGTCGATTTTCATTTAGATTGCTTTTTAGCACATATGTGTGAGTAGTTCCCAAATCTGGGATTTTGGTGGAAACCCCGTCGTGGGTTCTCCCTGATACGTCCATAGGACTAGGAAATCGATAGGGATTAGGAATCTATCGGTTACGCGGGGTGTTTCATTGTCATCGGTGGGAAAAAGACCGTCTTTGACTGTTGGGCCAAGGGGGAATAAACTTGACGGTTGACTCCCTAGCCATAGCTCACGCCCTTAGCGTAGACATCGAATCCTAGCGCGCGGGAGCGACAGGATGAGATGTTTGGAGTTATCGTTGCGAGCGTAGTGCTCCCAGAGTCGGTTAGTGTTAATGGACATGGGAATACCGACTGACCGAACCCAGGAAGTTCGGCGTATCATCCTGGGCACCGACCAGAATATCTGGCCCATGGGACGCTTGTATCACTCATAGAGGCAACGTCTCACCATTAGACCCTAATTCCGATTGTTATCCCATCTGTCGGCCGTGTTAGCGAGAACCACATGATAAGGTGGAAATCGAAGTCCCAGGTTTCCTTTATTATTGTTTAACCCCTTACCTACGATTCGTGACAAACCATCATCCGATTCGGGCTAGCTCACCCCTAGGGTGAATCCGGTCCTTTCTGACACAAGCACAACCACGCCTCCCCAAGTTCGACCCCCAAGCCACACTACAACACCGTGCGCTTGCGGTTATAAATATTTAAATCTCACGCCCCCAATCACATATTATTGCACACTTGCATGCACTTAAACGCGGAGGACGTCAGATACGCGTACAAAGGATACGGGGTCTAAAGGTGACGGTAATCTCAAGTTGGGCACTCGTCAGGAGTTGGCTTGCTAAGGATGCAACCAAGGTGCTATGGCCCTATCAACTCAACAACACGACTCACATACAAAGCAACAAAGCCAATCAAGTACCCGAAATTGCTACATGCACAGCCATATTACGCATAGTGAGTACCGGCCGTTACACAGAGTACTGAGGATAAGTTGATAGCTGCTAAGATACCTGATGGGACCAAAGTGAGATCGCAAAGATGCAGCTGGTTGAGAATGCTAGGAACTGGTGGCGCATTGAGGAGAGGCATCTGCCAAAGCCAGTGGAGTGGAGCACTTTCAAGTCGATGTTCAAGGAGAAGTACTTTCCCCAGGCTGCGAAGAGGTAGCTCTTGCAGCGGTTTGTGAACCTGACACAGGAGAGCATGTCAGTTGATGAGTACGAAGCGGAGTTTGAGATGTTGAGCCGCTTCTCCCCACACATGGTGAAGAAGGAGGAGAACAGAGCTGATCGGTTTCGTCAGGGGCTACACCCCAAGATACAGTCCTCTATGACTTCAGCTGACTTGCCGACTATGGGAGATGTACTGAATGCAGCCAAGAATCATGAGGCTGTAGCGAGACTTCCTGATCCTCCTACTGGTGGAGGAAATAGATCGATGGAACAGTATAGGCCACCTGCTAGGCCTGCTATGAGATCCCATCAAGACGGTGCCTTTCAAGAGGCCAGGAGCACATGCTTAGCATCAGATGAAGGGTCGATGTCACTTATGCGGCAAGCCAGGGCATACACAGAACAATTGCAGGAGGAAGCTGGGTTTGTGTCTGGTGTGTGGAGATGCCTCACACACTGCTAGAGATTGTCTGAATCTTCAACGTACTGTAGGCGGAGCACCAGCCCAATTGTAAGGTAGAGCACCAGCCCCACTGCAGAGTCGAGCGCCAGCCCCTACTCAGAGAAGAGCTATTGTTCATCGACCCCCTTTGCCACCTCAGGAGCAGATTTACTGTCAGATAACGCCACCACGGAGGCCAGCTTATACTATGACAGCCATAGAGGTTGAGGACGTGGATGGCATCATTGCAGGTAATTCTTTAGAACTAGTCTTTTCATTCGTATAGCATAGATCATGTTATTTGCATATGTTTATTTGACCCCTTCTAGTTAGTTTGGTAGTCTTGTTTAAACTTAGTTTTATCTTTCTATATCTTAGGCACCATTTTAGTATTGTCTTTACCGGCATTAACCTTGTTTGACTCCGGTGCATCTATGTGCATCATAACCCGAAGATTCGTAACAGAACACTCCATTCCCACACATACACTCCCAAAGTGTTGGGACATCACTACAGGGAACAGAGTAGTGACGGTTAATTTGGGATGTCGCTCGATTCCGTTGGTGATCAGTGGACACGAACTGTATACCGACTTCATTATCCATGATCTGCCACATTTCGATGTTGTTCTTGGCATCGATTGGCTAGGAGATTTCCATGCTTTGATCGACTGCCGCAGCAAGAAGGTGGTGTTCAGGAACCCAGGCAACCCGGAATTCGATTTTCATAGCAGAGAACGATCGCTTGGGCCTGTTAGATACCGGGCCAAGCCGGAGGAGTCGATCGTAGTTGCCATGCAGATGGAGGTTAGTAGGCCAGCAGTCGTCAGAGACTTCGACGATGCCTTTCCGAATGATATTTCAGGTTTGCCACCCGACAGCTTTGGAGTTCAGTATAGATCTTATGTCGGGAGTGCAACCTATTTTAAAGGCGTCGTATCGGATGGCTCTGGTAGAGCTTGAAGAGTTGCGAAAACAGTTGGACGATTTGCTGCAGCAGGGTTTCATCCATCTTAGTGTGTCACTGTGGGGTGCACCGGTTCTTTGGTGAAGAAGAAGGATGGATCCCGTCGAATGTGTGTGGACTACAGAGGGCTGAATGCAGTGACGGTGAAGAACACATATCCGCTGCCTCGGATTGATGATATTTTCGACCAGTTTGGAGGTTCGAAGGTTTTCTCGAAACTAGATTTGAGGAGCAGGTACCATCAGCTGGTGAAGAAGGACGATTTTCCGAAGACGGCCTGCAGGACTAAGTATGGACACTATGAGTTCGTAGTCATACCATTTGGTGTGACCAACGCTCCAGTAGTGTTTATGAACCTGATGAATCTGTTACAACTTCCTGGATCAGTTTGTCATCATCTTCATCGACGATATTCTTATCTACTCGAAGTCAAAAGGAGCACATCCGTCATCTGAGGACAGTGTTGGAGACACTGAGACGTCATAAGCTATATGCCAAGTTTAGTAAGTGCGAGTTCTGGTTGGATAGAGTTTCATTCCTGGGACACGTGGTGTCCAGAGATGGCATATCTATAGATCCGGAGAAAGTCAGAGCAGTCAGCGAGTGGCCGACGCTGCAGTCAGCATCAGAAATCAGGAGCTTTCTTTGACTTGCGGGCTACTACCGTCGGTTCATTAAAGATTTTTCGAGGATTGCAGAGCCGATGATGAAGCTGACAAGGAATGATATAGAGTTCACCTGGTCAGAGGATTGTGAGAAGGCCTTCAGTATCTTGAAGGAGAAGTTAACCACAGCACCTGTATTGGATGTACCAGATCGGAGCGGAGGCTTCGAGATGTATTGTGATGCATCTGGCAAGGGACTCAGATGCGTCCTGCATCAACATGGTCATGTGGTTGCGTATGCTTCTCGGCAGTTGAGGAATCATGAGAGGAACTTCCCGACAAACGACCTGGAGTTAGCTGCGGTGGTATTTGCGTTGAAGATCTGGAGACATTTCCTGCTGAGTGAGAGCGTGAAAATCTTCACCGATCACAAAAGATTGAAGTATATTTTTACGCAGAAGAAGATTAACATGCGTCAGAGACGATGGCAGACTATGAGATAAATCTGCAGTATCACCTAGGGAAGGTGAATGTATTGCCAGATGTTTTGAGCAGACTCCCCGCAGTGATGATGCATACTGTCGACTGGAGGGTACAGCAGGAGCTGAGAGGGATGGACATTGAGTTTGTCCTACCAGGAGTGATCGTTTTGCTGATGAGTTTGTAGATTCAATCTACGATAGTGGATCATATCAAGGCAGCACAGGCAGGAGATCCGAAGCTGCAGAGGATTAGACGACAGGTGGAAGCTGGACTTCGGACGGAGTTTATTATCCATAAGGATGGTTCGCAGAGGTATGTGACGTGCGTTTATATTTCGTATATTCATGCACGTCTTCCTTTGTGTTTTTCCGTTATTTTCTGCCGTCTCGTATCCGTTTTCTCGTATTTTCTTGTTTTCTTTCACTTTCCCATGTTGTCGTATGTTTGCAGGAGTTTGACAGTGTAGGGGACATATAACGACGATCTCATGAGTCCCCGGAGCAACGGGAGGAGTCACGCATGATCCAGGGGGTCAATCGACGAAGGTCGCCATCTTTCAGCCCCCACCCGATTGGTTGGACACAGCCAACCGATCGGATGGTGCACGCGTGCATCACCCGAACAGCCGCTGAAGCAACGCGGGCACCAAGAGACCGGGTCGCCGACCGGTTCGGCCCAACAATTCTCTCGGGAAATTTAAGCTGAACTCCAACCGATCGGGTGATCTTCACCCAATCGGTTCATCTGTAGCCATTTCCTCGAAGACACGACCCGGACAGCTCACCCGACGGCCGGCTGACCGTGCCAAAATGTCGCAAGTCTCTGTCTTTTTGGACAACAATTCCAACCGATCGGTTGATTAGTCAACCGATCGGTTCACCCAATGAACTCAAGATCCAAAAGACGAGCAGCTTCTGCCAACCGACCGTGTCGCCTGACCGGGTGAAAATCTGAAGATTACTGCCAAAGTTCGCAGCAGGTCACCCGATCGGGTGATTCTTCACCCGATCGGGTGATGTCGTTTTCTATATATAGAAGCCCTAGGTTTCCAGAAAATGGGGAGTTGTATTTTTTTACTGTTTTTCTCTCTTGTGACGGCTGTAATTTCTTTGTTATTTGTAAGTGTTTTGATCTTAACCAAACTTTGATATTATCTTATTTGCATTGCTATTAATTCATTCCAATCGTCTGATTATGTTTTTAACGGTCGATTTTCATTTAGATCGTTTTTTACCTAAAATGCGTGAGTAGTTCCCAAATTTGGGATTTTGGTGGAAACCCCTTCGTGGGTTCTCCCTAATGCGTCCATATGGCTAGGAAATCGATAGGGATTAGGAATCTATCGGTTACGCAGGGTGTTTCATTGTCATCGACGGGAAAAAGACCGCCTTTGACCGTTGGGCCAAGTGGGAATAAACTTGGCGGTTGACTCCCTAGCCATAGCTCACGCCCTTAGCGTAGACGTCGAATCTAGCGCGCGGGAGCGGCAGGATGAGATGTTGTGGGTTATCGTTGCGAGTTTAGTGCTCCCAGAGTCGGTCAGTGTTAATGGACATGGGAATGCCCACTGACCGAACCCGGGTAGTCCGGTGTATCATCCTGGGCACCGACCTGAATATCGGGCCCATGAGACGCTGGTATCACTCTTAGAGGTAACGTCTCACCTTTAGACCCTAATTCCGATCGTTATCCTATCCGTTGGCCGTGGTAGCGAGAATCACATGATATGGTGGAAACCGAAGTCCCGGGTTTCCCTTTATATTGTTTATCCCTCGCATTCTATTTCCGTGACAACCCATCTATCGATTCGGGCTAGCTCACCCATGGGTTAATCCGGTCCTTTCAGACACAAGCACAACCACGCCTCCCTGAGTTCGACCCCCAAGCCACACTACAACACTGTGCGCTTGCGGTTATAAATATTTAAATCTCACGCCCCCCCAATCACATATTATTGCACATCAAACACGCGTGAAAAAGCGGGGGACGTCAAGCTTTATGGCGCCGTTACCGGGGAGGCAACGTGCTTGTTATTTTAGGATCTCATAAACCCTTGAGTCTAGCTCACGTCTCTACCTCGCGATAACTTTCGCATTCTTCTTTTTCATATTTCATTTTTATTTTCTTATTTTTATTTTCAATTTTATCTGTTTCTTTCCCACTTTTCGCTTCACGGGTATTTGTTGCTTTGAATGCGCAGGAACACAAGAAGTCTTGACGACTTGATTCCTGTTGATCCTGAGATAAACGCCACCCTAAGGCATCTGACCGCAGAGAAGCGAAGAAGAGAAGAGTCCGAAGCCATGGGGGAGAACACCCCACCTCACAAGTCCATGCTGGAATACTCGATGCCATCCATCGAGTCCACCTCCGCTATCCGACCTCCTGCTATTACGGCGCAAAGCTTCGAGCTTAAGCCGTCTTTGGTGACGTGGATCCAGCAGGATCAATTCTCGGGGGCACCCATGGAGAGCCTCATCGAGCACCTGGACTCCTTCTTGGAGAAGTGTGACACCTTCCAGATAAATGGTGTCACCACTGAGGCGATCCGTCTGAAGCTATTCCCCTTCTCTCTGTGGGATAAGGCCAACATGTGGCTTAGGGGGAAGGACCCGAATACGTTCAACACTTGGGAGAAGCTTTCAAACGCCTTTCTGACAAAGTTCTTTCCTCCGGGGAAGACCATGAAGCTGAGGAGTGAGATCTCCTCCTTCTCCCAGGCCAGCCACGAGTCCCTGCATGAAGTTTAGACGAGATACAAAGAAATGCAGCGAAGATGCCCTTATTACGAGCTTCCCAAGTGGCAGATAATTAATCTGTTCTACAACGGATTGAGGGATGACTTGAAATCTTCGATGGACGCCATGGCTGGGGGGGTCCTTCATTTCTAGAAGTGAAGAAGATGTCGGGAACATATTAGAAAACATGGCATCGAACAATGAGCGATGGTGTGACGAGAGAGCCACACCTAGATCTGGGGGTATCCACAGAGTCGAGGACGTCGACAAATTATCCAGCAAGTTTGACTTGCTGTCGACCCAGATCTCAGCGCTAATGGTAGGAGCCAGTGGTACCGGTACACAACATATCACGGTAGTGGAATCCGAAGTCATTGGAGATTTCGAGGGTGGTGACATCTCACCTCCATTGGACCAAGCGAGTGTACTATTCTACAATCCTACGGGAAATGCGCCGTATCCACCACGAACTGGCTCCAACCCGGCCTACTCCCCAAACAACTGAAACCATCCCAACCTTAGCTACCGGGCGCCTTATCAGCAGCCGTCGCCTCCACAGCAGCAACAACAGATATATCAGCCAGCTGGGCCTCAGCAGCTGCAGTTTTAGCAGCAACAGCCTCCACAACAATATCGGCAATATGCTCCCAGGAATCAGCATCCCATTCAGCAGTAGCAGCAATACGGCCAGCAGAGGGCCATCTCTCCGGTTGAGTCCCTATTGACTCAATACATCACCAACCAGGAAAAGATTAATTTGAAGCTAGAGATGGGTCAGTAGGCTCTCACTGACCAAGTAACCCAACTGGGGTTACAAGTGGCAAACCTTCAAAGGTCGCAGAATCTATTGCCGCCACAACCGGAAGTGAACCCGAGGGGAGCAAACCAGACTTTGGCACTCACGCACGAGCATGCGAATGTGTCCGCTATCATTTTAAGAAGCGGGACATAAATCCCTACAAGAGTTCCCATCGAAGAACCGGAAGCACCATTGGTCGTAGAGTGACCAATTGTGAAATTGAATGACAACGGTGCTTTGTCGCCAAAGACAACGACTCCGGAGGGAGTCTCTGAAGAGGAGAAGAAGAAAAACGAGGAAGGGAGCCTCAAAATGTTCAAGCTCGTTGTGCCTTTTCCACAATGGCTAGCCCAAGCCAAGATAGACGAAAAGTATGGCAAATTCTTTGCCATGGTCAAGGATCTAAGCTTGCAAATCCCCTTCCTCGAAGCTATCGAGACGATTCCCTCCTACGCAAAATTTCTAAAGGATTTGGTGACAAGAGGGTCGAGAAAGGAGAAGGTCTTATTAACGGCGGAATGCAGCGCTCTCATTCAGAGAGCAAATCCGCCTAAGCTTAAAGACCCGGGGAGCTTCTCTATCCCTTGTACGATCGGGGAGGTAAAGATCCATCCCGCGCTCGTCGATCTTGGAGCGAGCGTCAGTTTAATGCCCCTGTCACTATATAAGAGGATAGGGATGGGCGATTTGGAGCCCGCCGGTATGACCCTACAGCTTGCAGACCGTTCGGTCAAATATCCGGTGGGGGTTGTAGATGACCTCCCTGTCAACGTAAGTGGGGTGCATGTGCCAGTGGACTTCGTCGTCATGGACATGCCTGAAGATACGCACACCCCCATCATCCTTGGGTGGCCTTTCATGGCCACTGCTGGCGTTTTAATAGATGTGAAGAATGGGAAGCTTTCCCTTAACATCGGCAACGAAAAAGTCGAGTTTGACTTGGGGTTGTCAATGAAGCACCCCAATCCCCTGGATGATCCAAGATGCAATATGCTGGAGTTAGAAGAAGAGAGAGTTGTGGAAGCAAGCTCCTGGGAAATCCTTTCAAGAAATCCCCCCGATAGCTTGGGGGACTTGAAGGAACATGTCGGCCCGAGGGAAGAAGATGTTGCTGGGAAAGCGGATGCGGCACATACGGCCCCTCCCAGATTTCAAAAAGCTCCTACGATGAGGAGGAAGGGGAAAGAGCCCATGGGGCTCACCGGAGAGGAGATCCGGATCTTGAAACGAGTGGCGGTAGATGCCAATATAAGGGAGAAGCCTCCGGATTCCATCAACGGAGGGAGGGTTATCGAGCAAGTTTTCTTGTCACCGCCGACGACACCGAAGGCCGCCAACTCTGAATCTGAAGCGATGCCAATCTTAGGGCATCACCCCCGTCCGCCTTGAATATCATCTACGGGCGTCGAGCAAACAACGTTAAACAAAAGAGCTTCATGGGAGGCAACCCATGCTCTAAACTTTTATCTTCGTTTTTAGGATTATTATTAGCTTTATTTTTCTTATTTTAATAAGTAAATCCAGCCGCGGGATCATCCATCGAGAAACTAAGGCCATTTGTAAATTTTTGCAGGAAACAAGGCCTCACCCGATCGGGTGATTATCCAACCGATCGGGTGAGATGTATCAAATAATGGACGTATCAGCTCTCCATGCGAACCGGTCGGGTGAAGCATTGCGTGGCCGGGTGGCAGACCGTTTGGGAACGGCCGAAGTCTCGGGAATTTTGGGAATTGATCAACCGATCGGTTGATACAAAGCATGGTCGTGTGAATGACCGGGTGAGATGTACTAAACTTTCGGGAAAAAGTGTGAAGCGGCCACCCGATCGGTTGAGTTCTCAACTGATCGGGTCGCATGTAGCCAATTTTCAGCAATATTTTCGACCTAGTTGTCAACCGATTGGGTGAGTTTTCACCCGATCGGTTCGACTTAAAATCTATATAAACCCGGTCCACTCACCCGTTCATCTCCCTCGCCCGACCCCGATTCCCTCTCGTCGTTTCGAATTCATCTCCCTCGCCCGACCTCGTTTCTCCCTCAACCGACCACAAAACTCTCTCGATCGATCTCTCCACTCTCTTTTTCCATCTCTCCATTGATCTCTCCCTCTTTCTCTTCGATTTCACCCGCATCAAACCCTAATTTTCGCCCATTTCCCCCCGTTTTCGAAACTTTGCTGAAAAGAGTTGCCGCGGCTTCACACATCTCCCTATTGCGTTGCGTTGGGACATCTACGAGCAGGGAATCTTCATCTCGCTTGGGTAACTTCGCTCCTCAGCTTAATTTTATATTTTGCCCTCGGATTTCAATTTGCTAAATTGCTTATGTGTGTGTGCATTCATCGCATTTCGCATTTACTCACACACACTCTCTCTCACATGGCCCGGGATAAAGATAAGGGTAAGGGTATTATAAGAGAGGAGGAGGAGTCTCGCAAGAGACGCAAGACCACACGTCCACCACACTCACGTCCTCCTCCCGCACAGCCTGCACAGCCCCAGCCCCAACCCCAACCTATCTTCCCAATTGAGGACCCACTGATGGGCCTGCGTGACTACCGCTTTAGGAACCAGGAGCATATGGATTTCTATCATAGACTTGATGCTCGGGGGCATCTATCGACCAAATTTGTCCACACCCAATCGCTTATCGATCTCGGTGTTTTCACCGAGGTCGAGACCCTCTTCGCAAATTTAGGTTGGCTAGCTTTCCTAAACGCCTCCGCGGTGTCCTACCCCTCCCTCACACTCGAATTCTTATCCACACTTGTTAGTGAGTCGGGGTCGATCGTCATCTTTCGCATCCGTAACAGAACCATCCGCACTAATCTGAACATCATTAATAACATCTTTGGTTTCCCCATCCTTAGGGACGGCGCTATCCGTCCCTACGGGTATCCCCCCGAATTTGACGTCGATCAGTTTTGGTTCCAACTCACCCTACACGACCCGTATCCCCGAGGTAAGGCCAAGGCCTCCTCCATCATTCACCCTGTCTTTCGTCTGGCCCACCGAATCATATCCTGCATGTTTTTCCCCGGGGATGAGTCAGGTACAGTGACCATCCCTGATCTCTTCATTCTTTGGGCCATGACCTTTCCTTTCGTTCAGGGTGATGATGGGATTTCTTTAAGGGCCCCTACTGTTCCCGTCCATGCCGGTGCTTGGCTTATTCACAAGCTTCTTGAGATTAGCCGTGCCGGCAAGGGAAAGCTTTGTTACAAGGGCCTTATCACGATCATAGCCTCTTCTCCCCAGTTCAACATTGTCATCCCCCGAGATCTGCCCACTACCGCATGACCCTCACGTCTAGATCTCGACGTCATGCAGCATATTCACATGATTAAGCCCCGCCCCGATGGTCGCTTCACCTTCCATTACGGGCACCCCCCAGCTCCATATACCATTCTGCCCAACCCCGCACGCATGACCATCCATTCTGTGGTAGATTGGACTTTCCCACCTGACGCTGAGTTTCTTGGGGGGTTGCGCCTTCCATTCATCCCGGGCGCACCTAGACCACTTTCCCATGCCGCCCTCTTAGGTGTGCAGGATATCCCTGCGTCCCGGGGAGACTCTGGGGCTGGTCCTAGTCGTGCCATCCCGGCTTCTGTCCCGATCACTACTGTCACCACCATTCCAGTCCGCACTGCCACATCCTCCTCCTTTCGCCAAGCCACTTCTGCTTGTCTCGCTCTCGAGACTGAGCTGGCTTCGCTTCGCACTGTCGTTGCATCCTCCACCCCCTCGGACCCATCCCCTTCGATTTTCTCTCACCCACGTTTCCTCGCACTTGAGAGGAACGTGACCGCCATCCTCCGTCTTCTCACTCACGTCCACGGACCACCCCCTCCCACACCACACCCCTCACCCCCACCTTCACCGCCTCGATGATTTTCACCTCCCCATCCCATTCTTCACCTCTACCATCACCCCCTAGGCGACCATTCCCTCCTATCACTACTTCCATTCACTACCTCATCTACTCCCACTATTTCCATTTCCTCCACTGTCGCCCCCACATCTCCACTACCCTCCACTTTCGTCACTCCATACGTGCGCCGCAAGAAATTGCAGGTGCGTTCGCGCTCACTTCCCCCACCATCCTCACCTACCCCCGTACCCACACCATCCACTACCACATTGGTCACCATTTCACTCCCACTCACCATCACCACCACGACTCCACCTATTATTCACACCTCCACACCCACCGATCCATCACCTTGACCACTTTCTCCACTTCTCCGCACACCAGTCACCTCACCCACCCGCACCGCATCCCCCACATCTTCCACCGAGGACGACGAGGATGTTTCCTCTCCTGCTTTCTGATTTCTCTTTGTTTTCTGACCTCCCCCTAGCTTATCTCTGCATTTTCATGATCACATCATATCACTAGCATTGTCATGTCTAGCTTGGGGGAAGTCAATTTTTTTCTGTGTGCTGTCGTGTGATGTTTTCTTTGTGTGTTTGTTTATTTGCCGTGGTGTGATTTTCTATTTTTATTTTCCGTTTATATGTCGTGTGGTGTGATCTTTATTTTTATGTTTATTTTCAGTTTCGTTTGTGTGTTTTTTCTTGTTTCTCGTGTCTTTTTGTGTCGGTGCGTCCCCCCCATTTTCATTGCCCTCCCGTATTCACTTTTATTGCATTGAGGGCAATGCAAGTTTCAGCTTGGGGGAGTCGCACTTAGTGCGTCATTTGTGTCTTTTTCTTCGTTTTTGAGTCGTTTTCATCGTGTCTTTATTTTTTCTTTTCTTCTTTTTATCTCTTTCTCCTAGAGATGAACCATATGATGAACTGCCACCAAAATCACACACACCTAGCATGGCTTCGATAATCACATTCACTAACCCTAGTAAGTCGAGTCCTCTTGCATTTCATGCATCGTGGGTCCACTTTGCTTTTGTGTGAGTCATGTATCGTGACTAGCTAGTGATGTGCTTCTACCTTGTGATTTTGATTTATATACATGTCCAGGAATGACCCATAGATTATCATATTTCGATTTGAATATGCGGTATTTGCTTCTACTGCCTGCTTCTATATGCATGTTATATATATATATATATATATATATATATATATATATATATATATATATATATATATCATATGCTTCATTTCGCATGTGTCGGGATTCCACAATTAGGACTAGGATAACCCATTTTAGCCTATGCTCTGATTAGCGAAATATTTCCCTTGCCCAAGTGTCCAGAATCCGATTTCTTTTTTATTTTACTTGATGCAAATCCCCTCGTCGTGTACCGTTCTCCCACTTGGGAGAGTACACACGTGTATATATCCCAATATCCAAAAATCCAAAAAAACGAGAAAAGAAAAGAAATATATATATATGTGTATATCCAAAAACCAAAAAAATACAAATACCCAAAGCCCAAAAAAATTCCAGTGTGAATATTTCCCTACCTATCAAGAATAAAGGGAAGGTGAGAGTTTGCACCAAGTATTCTAATCCACACCTTCTCAACCTCCATCGTTTTCGAAAACACTTGGCTTAGGAACTTTTTAGCTATTATCTAGGCTATAGTGTGGTGATTTCCTTAACCCTAGTTGTGGAGTCCCTGACACATGATACGTTTCTATTCTCATACTCTTCTCATGCATGCTTGAGCTATATATTCACCGCCTATTCCAAATCGAATCGATATTTGGGTCATTTCTCGGATTTGTGTATATGGAGCTTATAGCACAATGTAGATAGCGACATCGTCTGCTAGCACACGACCACACTCACTCGCGCTTCATCACGCGGGCCCACAGCACTTGTCTGGACTCGTATTCCTTGGTTTAGTGATGTGATTTGGCGTTTGCTTGCTTGGTGTGTCGTTTTTGATTTTGTTGGCCCTGACGGGCGATTTAGGATTTGGAGTTCTCGTTTTCTCTCTTTTTCTCTATTTTCTCCCTTCGAGCTCCTACTCTCACTTGTCTTCCTCGAGGATGAGGAAGGGTTCAGCTTGGGGGATTTTGACGTGCGTTTATATTTCCTTTGCGTTTTTCCGTTATTTTCCGCCGTCTCGTATCCGTTTTCTCGTATTTTCTCGTTTTCTTTCACTTTCCCGTGTTTTCGTATGTTTACAGGAGTTTGACAGTGTAGTGGACATATAACGACGATATCATGAGTCCCCGGAGCAACGGGAGGAGTCACGCGTGATCCAGGGGGTCAAACGACGAAGGTCGCCATCTTTCAGCCCCCACCCGATCGGTTGGACACAGCCAACCGATCGGGTGGTGCACGCGTGCATCACCCAGACAGCCGCTGAAGCAACGTAGGCACCAAGAGACCGGGTCTCTGACCGGTTCAGCCCAACAATTCTCTCGGGAAATTTAAGCTGAACTCCAACCGATCGGTTGATCTTCACCCGATCGGTTCATCTGTAGCCATTTCCTCGAAGACACTACCCGGACAGCTCACCCGACGCCGGCTGACCGTGCCAAAATGTCGCAAGTCTCTGTCTTTTTGGGCAACAATTCCAACCGATCGGTTGATTAGTCAACCGATCGGTTCACCCGATGAACTCAAGATCCAAACGACGAGCAACTTCCGCCAACCGACCGTGTCGCCTGACCGGGTGAAAATCTGAAGATTGCTACCGAAGTTCGTAGCAGGTCACCCGATCGGGTGATTCTTCACCCGATCGGGTGATGTCGTTTTCTATATATAGAAGCCCTAGGTTTCCAGAAAACGGGGAGTTGTATTTTTTTACTGTTTTTCTCTCTTGTGACGGCTGTAATTTCTTTGTTATTTGTAAGTGTTCTGATCTTAACCAAACTTTGATATTATCTTATTTGCATTACTATTACTTCATTCCAATCGTCTGATTATGTTTTTAACGGTCGATTTTCATTTAGATCGCTTTTACCTAAAATGTGTGAGTAGTTCCCAAATCTGGTATTTTGGTGGAAACCCCTTCGTGGGTTCTCCCTAATGCGTCCATAGGGCTAGGACATCGATAGGGATTAGGAATCTATCGGTTATGCGGGGTGTTTCATTGTCATCGGTAGGAAAAAGACCGCCTTTGACCGTTGGGCCAAGGGGGAATAAACTTGGCGGTTGACTCCATAGCCATAGCTCACGCCCTTAGCGTAGACGTCGAATCCTAGCGCGCGGGAGCAGCAGGATGAGATGTTGGGAGTTATCGTTGCGAGCTTAGTGCTCCCGGAGTCGGTCAGTGTTAATGGACATGGGAATGCCCACTGACCGAACCCGGGTAGTCCGGCGTATCATCCTGGGCACCGACCAGAATATCGGGCCCATGGGACACTGGTATCACTCTTAGAGGCAACGTCTCACCTTTAGACCCTAATTCTGATCGTTATCCTATCCGTCGGTCGTGGTAGCGAGAATCACATGATAGGGTGGAAACCGAAGACCCGGGTTTCCCTTTATATTGTTTATCCCTCGCATTCTATTTCGTGACAACCCATCTACCGATTCGGGCTAGCTCACCCATGGGGTGAATCCGGTCCTTTCTGACACAAGCACAACCACGCCTCCCTGAGTTCGACCCCCAAGCCACACTACAATACCGTGCGCTTGCGGTTATAAATATTTAAATCTTACGCCCCCCAATCACATATTATTGCACATCAAACACGCGCGAAAAAGCGGGGGACGTCAGTACGGTAGTACACTCTACGTGATTGCAGGTGACATTAGAGAGGAGCTGCTGAGCGAGGCTCATAGCTCTCCTTATTCCATACATCCTGGAGGCACGAATATGTATAAGGACCTCCGTCTGAATTATTGGTGGATTGGCATGAAGAGGAGTGTGGCACGGAGCGTTGCCAAATGTTTGGTATGCCGGCAGGTGAAAGCAGAGCATCATCGGATAGCTAAATTGCTACAACAGCTTCCTATTCCAGAGTGAAAGTGGCAGCACATCATGATGGATTTCGTGACAGGCCTATCTCGGAGCCCGAAGCAAAACGATGCAGTCTGGGTGATCGTTGATCGATTGACCATGTCTGCGCATTTCATACCTTTCCGAGTGGGACAGTCCACGGAAGTCTTAGCGAGGAAATATCTAGATGTAAATTTTATTTTACTTCTCTATTATAGTTCCTCCTTGAGTTTAGTTTGTGATGTAGACCATGTGCGTGCAGGAGATTGTGTGCTTACATGGAGTTCCAATGAGCATCGTATTTGATAGAGACTCGAGATTTACATCTCAGTTCTGGAAGAGTCTACATGAGAATCTTGGTACGAGCCTGAGTTTCAGCACGACATACCACCCACTGACCGATGGCCAGTCAGAGAGGACGATTCAAATTCTGGAGGATATGCTGAGAGCTTGTACGCTCGATCTGAAGGGTTCGTGGGAAGATCATCTCCACTTGGTGGAATTCTCATACAACAACAGCTACCAGGCGAGCATTAGCATGGCACCATTTGCTGTCTTATATGGAAGGAAATGTTGATCGCCACTAAGCTAGGATGACATCAGAGATCGAGGGCTGTTGGG
>JAULAV010007381.1:0-50031 GCA_030789695.1 Scilla litardierei | reverse complement strand
GAAGTGGATTAGTATTAAAGGGGGATTAGCCGGCAGGCCCTAGACATGATTAATTTGATAATTTTGAGAGAAGAGAGTTCTTCGGGAAGGTATGGACGTCACTTATCAATCGACGTCTTGGGAGGGAGCTTACCTCTTTATTGTAGCCAAGTTATCTTATTTAATTTTCAGTTTTTATCAATAAAGTTTTCAGATTTTCCTGAGTTCTATCAATTTGGTATCAGAGCACGTCGATCCATGGTGGCAACAAGAGGGAAAGACCGACTCGATATGGTGGAGGAGAAGCTTAATGGCGAGATCGTGGGCATGAAGGAAACCCTAGCGTCTCATGGGGAACAAATAAAGAAGCAAGTGGAAACCATAAATTATCACACGGAAGCCCTATCGAAAATTATCTTTCAACTTGTGAAGATCTCGTCAAAATTGAATATCAGAGAAACGAACCCTAAAACAGCGACAAAGGCGTCACCTTTGGACAAGGAAAAGCACATAGCGAGGGATTTGAAAGACGGGAGGTTCATGGATCTTGACAGCAGCGACCTAGAAGCGGGGAGGTGAATCGGAAGGCCGGCGGCCCTAGCCGAACTCCCAGAGGCATCGACAGCAAGCTGGGGGCCCATGGCTTCTTCCCAGGACCCCGTGGGCCACCAGGGCCTTTGGCCGGGCCCTGGACCTTTCCCCAGGACCGCCAGGTCCCGACAAACAAAAATAGGGCCTCTGCCCGCCTTGTCGACCACTGACAGGGCCGCTGGGGCCCAAACAGCAGTCGGCAGGGCCCATCGGCACCTTCTCAGGGCCGCTAGGGCCCCGTCGACCCACGACGACATCCCCACGGGGGTTTCGGCCCACGACGAGGAGGATGGGACCCCGACCGAGGATTTCGACCTTTTACGACGATTCAGTGGGTGGTTTCGACGATGCTTTCCACCAGAGGGATTTTCAGGAGTAGGATGACGATGAAGGAGGGTTTCAGGACCCACCAGACCCCCGATTTGATGATGGCAGGCGATGACACCCACCCCGCACCTATGAGGGGCACCCTGGGAGACTGGAGGATGCTATCGAGACTTTGAGGGGGGCGTGGTGGTGTGACTGGGGGTGACGGTCGGGGAGACTGGAGGCCGAGGAGGCCCGCGAGGGGGCCAAGGAGATCGTAAGAGGGGCCCGCAGAGGGGCTATGAGACCTATCAGGAGAGGTGGCAGCACTATCATTAGCATAGACACGCATGTGGGTGAGGACTGAGGTGACCAGGGGACATGCACGATGGATAGGCTGCGGAAGCTGACGATACCTGTATTTGAGGGAAAGGATCCGGTGGCTTGGATTTAAAGGACAGATTTTTAAGGTCTCTCGCATAACGGAGGAGCAAAAGTTGGAGGCGGATGCCATGTCTGGATGGGAAGGCCCTTTCTTGGTATCAATGGAGGAATGAGATGCGGCTGTTTCACTCGTGGAAAGAGATCAGGGATGTGCTGGTGGAGAGATTCAAAGATCATCATCTGGGGAATTTGAGGGAGCAGTTATTGTCACTAAGGCAGGATGTCATAATGAGGGATTACTTAGAGAGGTTTGAGGCATTGTTAGGACGTGTGCATTGTGTGTCAGATGAGATGATGGAGAGCACCTTTATGAAGGGGCTGAAAGCTACTATTCGCACATAGGTTTGCATTCAGAAGCCTCAGGACTTGATGGAGGCCATGGAGTATGTCCAGATGGTGGAGGACTGTCAGATGGAGGATAGGAGGGCGAGAGGCGACTGGAGTGGACCAGTTCCCGTATCCAAACGTCGACATGATGGCAGAAGGGGGTTACATGAGCAGATCAGACTACCAAGGAGAAGGGAGGAGAGAAGAGCAGTCCACCGTAGGCTGGGGGACAGTTTAGGAGGATGACTGCTGTAGAGATGAGAGAGAAGCGGTGGAAGGGTCTCTGTTTCAGGTGCGATGAGAGGTTCACACCAGGCCACATGTGCGCAGGACGCAAGCTCCTAGTGATGTTGCTTGAGGATGAGGACAATGAGGCTGATATTGAGGATGAGACCGACGGGAGGATACAGAGCACCATCAGCTGGATGTGGCGGAGGTTTTCCTTAACTCCGTGGTAGGGTTCACACCGAACCATACCATGAAGTTGAGGGGGTATATCGATGATCAGGAGGTAACAGTTCTTATTGACAGTTGGGTTACCCGCAATTTCATTTCCAGGAGAGTGGTGGCAAAGCATGGATTTCACCTGACAGACAGTGGCAGTTTCAGCTTTATGATGGAGGCGAGGAAGTACAGTAGCCGTGGAGTGTGTCGCGGACTGGTGCTGACGCTGCAGGGGGTACATGTGCTCGCATATTTCATGCCATTAGACTTGGGGAGTACAGTTGTCATCTTGGGGGTATGACGTGGCTACAGACGCTAGGAGAGATAAAGGTGAACTGGAAGCTGCTTAGGATGGAGTTTCAGGAGGACATGAGAGCAGTGGTCCTACAAGGGACCCCAGTCTATGCAGAGCCTTGATCTCGCTGAAGACCATAGTGAGGACCGTCCAGGCAGAGGTGTGATGTTTTTTGGAGGAGCTACACACATTGGTAGGAGAGGGTGACGCGGTGGCCGATAGTGGGCAACTGATTACGGGGGAGGTGCAGACGTTGCTGGAGCAGTTTGAGGAGGGTTTCAGGAGCCTCGTGGCATCCTACCGCTTAGAGACCACAAGCACGCCATAATTCTGCGGGAGGGCGTGTCTCCCATCAGCGTGAGGCCCTATCGCTACCCACATGCACAGAAGGATGCGATCGAGAGGATGGTGGCGGAGATGGTCCATGCTGGTGCAGCCCAGTATGAGTCGTTTTCCAGTCCTGTACTGCTAGTGAAGAAGGATGGGAGCTGGCGCTTTTGTGTGGACTACAGAGTATTAAATAAGGAGACAGTTCTTGATAACTTCCATATACCTGTGGTTGACGAGCTCCTGGACGAGTTGCATGGTTTAGCCATTTTTACAAAGATCGACCTCAAATCAGGCTACCATCAGATCAGGATGTGTGCAAAGGATGTGGCCAAGACGGCCTTCAGGACACATGAAGGCCATTATGAGTTAATAGTCATGTCTTTTGGCTTGACGAACGAACTTACTACGTTCTAGGCGTTGATGAATAAGGTATTCTGCTCTTACCTCAGACGATTTGTACTGGTGTTTTACAATGATATCCTTGTGTACAGTCGTTCCATGGAGGATCACTTGGACCATCTACAGGCAGTCTTCCATGAGTTGCAGTACCACCAGCTGTATGCAAACAAGAAGACGTGTCTATTTTGGCAGCCACATGTGGAGTACTTGGGACATGTGGCGTTCTCAGAGGGCGTAGCAGCTGAAAGGGTGAAGATAACGGCGATGCTGGACTGGCTGCGCCCCACCACTCTCAGGGGGCTGAGGGGGTTCCTTGGTCTTACAGGCTACTATCGGAGGTTCGTGCAGGGTTATGATACGATCGTTTGGTCACTCACGGAGCTGCTAAAGGACAGTTTGTTTGTTTGGAGTGACGAGACGACACTTGCATTTGATGCCTTGAAAAAGGCCACGACTACTGTACCAGTCTTGGTGTTACTATATTTTTCCAGGCCATTATCATAGAGACAGATGCATCAGGACATGGACTAGGGGGTGGTGCTGATGCAGGATCAACGACCTATTGCATACGACATCCAGGTACTTACAGCGAGAGCCAGATTGAAGTCCGTCTACGAAAGAGAGCTGATGGACATAGTCATATCTATCGAGAAATGGATGCCATATTTGTTGTGGAGGAGCTTCTTGGTTTGCACCGATCAGAGGAGTCTCAACTCTCAAGTACCTGTTAGAGCAGCGCATAATATCAGAGAAGCATCAGAAGTGGCTGCAGAAGCTTATATGGTACATACTTGAGATAGAGTATCGCCCATGGCTGGAGAACAAGGCTGCAGATGCACTTTCACGGAGGGACGAGAATATACACTTGGCAGCTTTGTCTGTTTCGGTGCTACAAGATTGCGAGCCATCGCAGCGAGAGGCGGAGGAGAACCAGGAGTTGGAAGACATCCGGGTATCATTTTTGTAGGGATCAGAGGATCACCCGGGTTACATACTCTACAGGATGGGAGGTTTTTGCATCACTGGCGCATGGTGATTCCGAGGTCATCCACACATATTACAGCTATTCTCCAGGAGTTTCACAGCAGCGCCATTGGGGGACATTCTGGGGTTCTCAAGACTTATAGGAGATTAGCGATGGAGGTCTATTGGAAGGGGATGAAGAAGGATGTGGCGAAAATGGTGGCGGAGTGTGACGTTTGCCAACGTCACAAGTACATGGCGATGACTCCTGGAGGTTTGCTACAACCGTTATCTTTGCCAGAGCGGGTCTAGGAGGATCTATCCATATACTTCATTGATGGTTTACCGAAATCTGGAGGGTACACAGTGATACTTATGGTAGACCGCCTAAGCAAGTATGCATATTTTATACCGCTTCAGCATCCTTACTCCACAGTTTCAGTGGCAGAGGTGTTTCTGAGGGAGATCATTTCCTTACACGGGCCGTCGAAGTTTATTGTCTCCGATAGAGACAAAGTGTTCTTGAGTAGATTTTTATAGGAGCTTTTTAGGTTGCAGGGCACGGGGCTGAAACGAAGCACATCATACCATCCCTAGAAGGACGACCAGACCGAGGTCGTCGATAGGAGCATGTAGACTTACTTGCGATGCTTTATCTTAGAGAGCTCAAAGGAGTGGACCCGTTGGCTGGCTTGGGCCGAGTACTGATATAATACGTCATATCACACAGTAGCTTAGACGACCCTTTCAGGATATTGTATGGTCGGGACCCTCCACATTTGTTGTATTATGGGTAGGAGACGATCATAGTCTCGGAGGTGGAGCAGTAATTGGCAGAGAGTGATCGGATTTTGGAGGAGCTGAAGCTCCATCTGGCTAGAGCTCAGCAGATTATGAAGGCTAGTGCTGACCTACATCGCAGAGACGTGCAGTTTGACGTGGATGACAAGGTATACCTAAAGTTGCGACCCTACAAGCAGAAATCTTTAGCCCATATGAGGAATGAGAAGCTAGCTCAGCGATATTTTGGGCCTTATGAGGTAGAAACCAAGGTGGGACGAGTTGCATACAGATTAAAGTTGCTCGCATGATCTGTCATCCATCATGTATTTCATGTGTCCCAGCTACGCCAGGCGATTGGTGAACTTACACCTTCTCCATCACTCTCGTAGACATTGACAGATGATATGGAAGTGATCTTGGAGCCTGAGGAGTTGAAGAGGATACGCAGAGGGAGCACTAGGGAGCATGAAGTGTTGGTACGGTGGAAGGGCTTGCCTGAGCACGCGAGTAGCTGGGAGTTAGTGGGCGTCATGGCGCAACAGTTTCCTGACTTACACCTTGAGGACAAGGTGGCTCTTTTGGGGGGAGTAGTGATGTGCTCATCACCTATGCTAGGCGGCGCACCAAGGGAGGGACCGGCCCACAAGCATGACTCAGAGGCGTATTCACAATTACTTGACTTTATTTGGTGTTATTTCTATTATTTAATTTTAATAAGGGCATTCTTGTAATTAGCAAGGAAGTGGATTAGTATTAAAGGGGGATTAGCCGGCCGGCCCTAGGCATGATTAATTTGATAATTTTGTGAGAGAAGAGAGTTCTTCAAGTTATTCGGGAAGGTGCGGACGTATCTTATCAATCGACGTCTTGGGAGGGAGATTACCTCTTTATAGTAGCCAAGTTATCTTATTTAATTTTCAGTTTTTATCAATGAAGTTTTCAAATTTCTCCGAGTTCTATCACCTTCATTCGCATCACAACCGACGCTGCTGGGTCTCCATCACCAAGTCCGCAGCAGCAGCTAACACTATGTCAACTTCTAAGGCGATCTAAAAATGTAGCGAACTAGTTCAAGGGATTCCAGTCCGACTTGGATTTGGATTGAATGAAGAAGACCAGAACTATTTTCAAGAGATTTAACCCAAAGTCAATTTAAAATTAGAGAATCCTGATTGCTTTCAAAAATCAGATTTGAATTCAATTCAATTTTATGAAGACAAGTCCGACCCGAATCAACTTAGGTCATAGTAGCCCAACTTACAGTTGCGCCAAGGTCATTATTTACCGATTTTTTGGTTGTTTTGCTGATTTTGAGCCCAGTTTGAGCCAATTTTAAGTTGTTAAAAGCCAGAATTGTTAGAAGGTAAGCTTTTCTAATGTTAAGTATTTTAAAGTATATTGACCCACTTTCATTCATATTTTCTATGGCTGTTTTGGACATTACCTATCTAGAGGTTATTTTGATAAATACTACGATGCCTCAGTTTTATACGGATTCGAGGATCAGACTGAGAGCTAGGTATTGATTATTTCTTCGCCTGCTATAATTTAATCGATGAGCAACAGTACTTATATTCCCATTACAAGCTAAGAGGAGAGGCCTATTATCGGTGGAATGATTATAGTGAAGGTTGTGAGAAATGATCATAGATGAAGCTTAATCTTTGACATCAGTATCTTTTCAAATGCTGCTCAATCTTCTATTCGTCACAATCATCTTCAATTGGAAAGCCAATCTAATATAGGAGAATTGCAAAACTTAGTCCAAGAGATGAAGTTGGGAATACAAACTTTGCCAGTAGGACTGCATTCTATGATAGATGCGTGTCAGAAGATGTTAGTTTAGAAAGTACTAACATCAAAACCATCAGAATTAGAATCAGAAGTGATACCAAAGTCTGAATTGGCATCTCAGTCAAAGGTTGAGATCGAGTCATGGCTGGAACCATATTTCTATGTAAGTTGGTGTCCCAACATGCTCGAGTTTGAGATTGAGATTGAGCCTGAGCCTAAACTTGAGCCTAAGAATTAAGCACAAGCTTGAGTCCGAGATCGATCCAAAACCCAAATTTGAATTTGAAATCAAGCAGCACGTTGAATTTGAGCCAGATCATATTGTGTTTATGAATTTTTGTCCTCAACTGCCTAATCAGTAGGATTTGCATATGCATTTATCTATTTCCTCCATGAGTGATTCCCACTAGTTGTTTGGTCGAGTTATTTTAATTTTACACTTTTTCAAAACTTGAGGTTGAGTTTTCTCACACCAGAGAAAACTTGAAGCGGAATGAAAATGAACTGTGCTTAAGATCTATTGGGAATTGGGGTGTATTCTAATCAAGGGAGGACTCTTAAATCTTAATCGCAGAAAGAAAAGAAGTTGGATTTTGTTTTGAGTTCGAGTCAAGCTTTAGAATTTCAAATGAATTTAAACTTTTAGTTTTTGAGTGCTTTTTATATTTATTTTATTTAAGTCTTTCTTTTATTTGTTTTAGGGCTGTGAGTTTCCTTTTGAAGAAATATTTTTGTATTTATTTTATTTAGGAGTTTAGCCATGTTTAGAATCTGAGAACGAGTCTAAATGGGAGTTTGTTTCCTTTCCTATAAATGCTCCTGTAAGTAAATTTTTAGTTAGGATGTGATTAGATAAAATTGAAGTTTTGTAAACTATGTTGGCAAGTTTGAAATATTTTGCATAAGAGATGCGATAATGGGTGAGAAATCACATGTGCAACATGTTTGAAAGAATCTTCAATGTTCTAGATGTTGGACCCAGTGGTTGATCCAATCTTCGGGATGAGGCCTAAAACCTGTTGGATACAACGATCAATGACTTCGTGTTTGATGATAACAAACGTGTGTGCACATTTTGATGTGTGTACTAAGAGTTTCAGGAGTGTCACGCTTGAATCAAATAGTATTCGACTCTACATCTCATCAATTCATCAAGAATCAACGCCGCTACCATGCTAGTCCACGGGTTGCAGAGAAAATTAATTAGGGATCAACCACGAATTAATTTGTTGAAGAAGAGGACCTCAATTATAGGCTAAGCAAAATACTTAAGAGATGTGGGCACTCAAAGTTTTGAGTGGAGGAAACAAATAGCCAAGAGAATTGATGCATGTTTAATGGGAGAGAGAAGCATGGCTGGTCTTTTAATTAGTGGAGCATTTGTGCAATTAACCCAATCAAGTGGTGCGTCTGGGTTTTTTTAAAGCCTGGCCAAGCAACATACACGATGGCATAATGGTAGTTACGTGAGAAGTTAGGATATACAAAGCTATATAAAGAAGCACGGGTCCTAAGGTTGAGGTTGCGGCAGATGAAATTTTTTTCAAGCGGCATTACATCAAAAGGGCGGCCATAACAAAATTCCCAAGAGGACTCACACAACTTCATCTTCAAAACTCACACGCAAATCCAAGCCTCAGCCTGCCGCAACATCAAATCGAGTAGAGAGCACTAGAAGACCGGCCGGCCATCAAAGCAACGGAACGATACTGCAATTTAGAGAGGGTTAAATAATAAAGTGCTCTGAGTCCTCTGCCATCAAAATCAGAGAGTAAGAAGGCAACTCCTTTTTGTTTTGCTCAAAAAGCACAACTCTGTGCTTTGTTTAGGAGGTGAAAGATCAATGAAACAAAAATAGAATACAAAAGCTGAGTGCTGGAATCAAAGGTTGAAGGAGAGATAGCCTCAAAGGGAACCATCAAAGGAAAGATTCATTGGGCAATGCAAGAGATGAGAAAAAATCTTTTTGAGTTTTTTTATATTAATATCTCCACTTACATTGTCCCTTTTTTGTAGGCACTCACGTGAGATGAGAAAAAAATCTTTTTGAGTTCTTTTTTTAATATCTCCACTTACATTGTCCCTTTTTATGTAGGCACTCATGTACATGTGACTATAACAAATTAATTCAAGTAGCCACTTTTGAAAGAGTACCATTTTTGAAGCCACAAGCTGTGGATCTCCATGCAAATCCATTTGCAGACGCAAGCCTTCTCTACAAGCAAAGCTCACAGCCAAGTACTAGGTTGATTTTTTGTGTTCTTTTGGGACTTGTTTAGTCGGGGGACTAGACAAGAGGGTCTTGATGAGCGGGGCTTGTCAAGATAGAGTATTTACTAGGTTAATAGTGTTTTGCACTCGGGGAGTGCGGTATGTACTAGGTGGATAGCCGGAGGCTCGAGAATCATTGTAGTAGTACATAAGAAAGATATTAATTTTAGTATTTGCTTGGGGGCTAGAGTAGGTCGTGGGACGACCGAAACATGGTATATATGTGCGTACTCTGTGATTGCATACTTTCTGCATTGCCTGTGATTATAAACTGCGTGTGATTTCTCATGGGTTGCACGAGAAGTTTTATTAGCCTATTCACCCCCTCTAGGCTTATATACAGATCCAACAAAACCTTCCCTGTATCTTACTTTTGAAACAATAATTTAGTTTTATTTTCCAATTCTCACCACAAACCCTAAATGTTTAAACCCTTCCGCTTCCAGTGGTATATATGCTGCATCCATTTACCAATAATGAGGTTACTTTTATTGTCATCCTTCTATCATGTTGTCTCCATTTACCAATAATGAGGATATTCTACTGTCATCCTTTATACATCCATACTTTTATACATCCATACTGCAACTTGATTTTGGTGCATGTACATTTAGGGTTAAGATTTTCTTACCATATTGTCAAATTTCTTTTTTGACAAAGGATTGCCAATGGTAACTACTCCTGCCAATCACTTGATGCGGACTGCACATTTGTAGTTGTGATTTGTCTGAGAGGGTTTTTAAAATTGCTCCTATTGTAGCATAGTTTTGGTAACAATTTTGTTTAAGTGACATTTTTCTATTGATTTTTAAAAAATGTTCCTGTTGCGGCATACCATTGGCAATTATTTGGCAAACATCGGCATTTTGCAAACTTCTTACTTTTGCAGAGTATGCAAATCCCAATGTAAATTCTTCTAAGTTTCTGGCCAAGTCCCATAAATTAGTGCATTCTTGTAATACTTGAGATGAATGTATCTCATTCCATTATGGAAGAAAATGCCTCTGTATTTAATCATGGCTGGCCTATGTGTATGCTCTAAAGGTTCTACAAATGCATCATTTGCATTCATACATGTCCAAAATATTTTCCTTGAACCGTTTAAAAGTAGAATGTGACCATGGTTTTATTAAAGAATGTCTATTCTTTTCATGCATTCTTTTTAAAATTCTATTGTTTCGTTAACATCAGTGGATGACCTGAAAGTGGATGACCTTTCAGGTTCGAACAGACTGGGACGATGTGAAGATTGATGTCATGTACAAAGCTCTCAAGTGCAAGTTCTCCCAGTATCCCCATCTTAGTGCCATGCTACGGTCAACTTCAGGCTCTGTCCTCGTCGAAGCTTCGCCTCATGATCTTTTCTGGGGTGGCGGTCGGGAAGGAGAAGGCCTCAATTATTTGGGAAGGCTTCTGATGAAATTACGATCAGAGATTTTGGGAGAAACCACTGCTGCGGGTGTGGTTTGAATTGTTCCACGGATAGTTCAAACCATGCATTGTGTGGGGTTTAAACTTCACATGGATGTGGTTCGAACATTATAAATGGAGAGCAACAATATAGGGTAAAAGCTATAGGAACACAACGGCAATAATAATCAGTAAAGAGAAGGCAACACAAATACTAGTGATTTTGGCCACAATGGTTCCACCCATCCATGTACATGTCTATCATCGTCCAAGGACGCATGCCAGCGGGTTCTTGCCAGCAGTCAACACCAAGATTACAGCAATCACTCCTTTCACAATCAATCCTTCACTTAACATTTGTGATATTTGCTTACGAGAGGTAATATGTTATAACAATCTTATACTAACGAAGGTTCTCTTACAACAATGTGCATTTGTGCATCGTTTGTGGACACATGTCGTAGGATTTTTGCCAATAATCAACTTCAAGATTCTAGTAGCCAATCGTTAGCCAATTGTTCCACCCAATGTTTGGGATCTTTGCTTATGAAAACACACTAAGGTCTATCAATCCTTTATTCAGTGGTGCAGAACTAGTGGTGCAGAACTGTTTACGGGTGTTTTCTCACCACTGAATCGTTGACCGACTACTGTACGATCAACGTGGTCAAGGGGCCGGTTGAGATCCCTTGGACACGCCAAGCTCAGGCACGTTCAGCGTGAGTCGGAGATGGAATTGAGTCTGAGCGTCGGTCCTCGGCTGAAACAGAGCTGAGGGGCGGCCTCGGCTCTGTTTGATGGGCTCGGCCTCGATTGGACGGGTGTCGAGGGGCAGCCTCGGCGTCTCGGTCGGTGCTCGGTCTTCGGTCCGCCGCCACTCCCGCTAGCCGCGAGGGTGGTCGTCTGGCGCTGAGGGGTAGCCTCGGCGCCTCGGTCAGTTTCTTCCTGGACAGACGAGAAACTCGTCAGGGTGGCCGGACCTTGGTTCCGGCCGAATCCCCTCCGATGCCTAAGTCAGATCAGGGTCTGAGGAGTACTCGGCAGGGTAGGTATGACTCGAGAAGTGATCGATACGCTAACCCTCGGCGCGAGCATGAGGAGGAAGAGAAATGACGGAAAACCAAAGTCGTTGATGAAATACCTCAGATTTGGGTACCTGGGATTCGATCCCTTGCTTCGTTGTCCTTCCCATCCTTTTATGGAGCTTCGTCCACGTTTGCCCCCCCCCCCCCCCCCCCCCCCCCCCCCGTCCACGCCCCCCACGCTGTCCGTCCCACTCACGCCCCCGAGATCCGTCCCCACGATAGCGCCTGCTTGCGTCATTGGGGAGCCGATTACGGGGCCCCCTTAATGGACATTAAGGCCTCGTCCCCCGGGGGAGTGGTTACCCCCGGTGATCGTGGGCTGGTTACGAGCGTGTCGGATCGTGAACGGTTCGGGTCTGAGATTTCCAGTGGGTCTCATTGATCGGGCCGTACCTTCTTCGTGGGCCTTCCGCCCTCGGGTTGGGCTCGGGCCCATCGGTTCTGGGGCCTCTCCAATATATGCGTATCAATTTCTCCCATCGGTCGTGTCGATCCCCTCCAGCTGGCTCGGCTCGGCCGATGTGACTTCCGCCGATTTTGACAGGCGTGTCAGTCGAGGCTGGTTCATTAAATGGAGGTCATCATGAGGTGGCCCGTTCATATCCCTCTAGGTGTAGGGTTCGAAGCGCCGTCGGCTCCCCGATGTTGCCACGTGCTCCCGTGCGTTCATCCCCGCCGTGCGAGGGGTCGTCCTGGGGAAAGAGAGTGGTAAAAGGGGAGCCGACGTCCACCGGGCTGGCTTCATCAATCGTCATCTCCCCACCTCTTCCCTTTTCTTTTCGTCGATCTAAATCATGTTCATGCTTCACCTCATGTCGTCATCCTCCGCCACTGGTTCAGGTCCCCCAGTGGACGTCGGCGATCCCAGCCCGGCCTGTGGGTCGGTCTCGGTGATTCACCGTCATGGGGGCGTGCTTTCAGGGGTGCCCCCTGAGGTTCTGGGATATTCCTCGTCCGTTTGTGCCACCTCAATCGGGGGTATGCGCAACCGCTATCTTCTTTCACCATACTCTGCCCGGGCTCCTGAATCCGACGAGCGGATCTGCTTCCCCGGTCCACGTGGGGTTGGGGTATACGAAAAGTGTTTTCAGTTCGGGCTTCGGTTTCCTCTCCACCCGTTCATCGCTGAATTTCTGCGGCTCATAGAGCGGCCTTATGCCAATTCTGCCCCAACGCTATTGGGCTCATCGTCGGGTTCGTTGTTCTCTGCGTACTGAAGGGGGTGGTCCACTCCCTCTGACTCTTCGCCCAATTCTACCATCTGATCCATCATCAGTCGGGGGCCTGGATTTATATCAATGCTCGGTCAAAGATGAGCCTGGTGCTGGGGCTGCCGAGCTCTTTGAAGCTCTGTAAGGGTGAATACGTCTTCGTCGTCTTCCCGTCGGACGTAGATTTCCCGACCCAATGGAGCACCGTCAGCACGCTGGCTCTTGAGCTGGGTGACCCAACCGATGCCGAGCTCGAGGCGGTGAAGACCCTGCTGGCGGTCCCTGCGAAGGACCGGAGAATCGACGTTCTCTTTGATGATCTGAACTTGCGGAAGACCACTTGGCTCATTGGTGAGTTCCGCTGATGTCCGCCGCTTGGAGGAGCTGATGTGTGGGGCTATCCCGGCCAGTTTTGACCCTTTCATCTGCCCCCTTTTACAGGTGGATTTGCCCCAGACTCCTCTCCGACCCCTCCCCCAGTCATGGTCCCAGAGCCCACTCCGCGAAGGAGGGATCACGTATTAGAGGTCTGAAAGAAACAGCCGTCTCCCGGTGCAGGTTCCAAAAGAGCGAGGGGGCAAGCCCCACCCTCCCCCTTACCGGGCATCTCGAAGAAGGCCCGTGCCCAAGTCAAGGAGGTTGGTGTTCCATTGCCCGAGGGTCGGGCACCGCCCTCCTTGGCTGAGGTCATCTGGCCGTGGACCAGGCCTTCGTCGCTGCCACAGAACCCCCTCTCTGGGGTTTACGAGCGGTACCTGGGAGCGTTCCACTCGGTTCCCATCGATTTACCTCAGTCGGGCGAGGGTCTTCTCCGACCTCGCTTCCCGGTGGGGCCGGGGGAGTTTGTTTTTGCTGACTGCGGAGTGGCGGTGCGGCTGGCTGAGAACTGCTGCCTTCCTCCGGACCAAGCTGCGTTGGATGGGGTCAAAGGCGACCACCTAGCCGCCTTCGTGGTCCAGGCTGGTCAACAGGTGAGACATTCTCGCATTCCTCGTTCCTAGTAGCAGTCTTCATTTCATCCCTCGTCTCTTGATGCAGTTGTCCTCGGTGGGGCTTTCGATAAGGCGCCAATTCGAGGCCCTTTATCAGGCCAAGGCTGATGTGGCGCGGACAGCCGAGGCCGAGGGGGGCGAGGGTGAGGCCAGCCTGCTGGCCGAGGCGCGCGTCAAGTCCCTGGAGACCCGGGTAACTGAGCTCTCCTCTGCTTTAGAGAAATCAGATCGGGAGTGTTTACGGGTGTTTTCTCACCACTGAATCATTGACCGACTACTGTACGGTCAACGTGGTCAAGGGGCCGGTTGAGATCCGTTGGACACGCCAAGCTCAGGCGCGCTCAGCGAGAGTCGGAGATGGAATTGAGGCTGATCGTCGGTCCTCGCCTGAAACAGAGCTGAGGGGAGGCCTCGGCTCTGTTTGATGGGCTCGGCCTCGATTGGATGGGCGTCGAGGGGCAGCCTCGGCGCCTCGGTCGGTGCTCGGTCTTCGGTCCGCAGCCACTCCCGCTAGCCGCGAGGGTGGTCGTCTGGCGTTGAGGGGTAGCCTCGACGCCTCAGTCTGCTTCTTCCTGGACAGACGAGAAACTCGTCAGGGTAGCCGGACCTTGGTTCCGACTGAATCCCCTCCGATGCCTGAGTCAGATCAGGGTCTGAGGAGTACTCGGCGGTGTAGGTATGACTCGAGAGAAGATCGATACGCTAACCCTCGGCGCGAGCAGGAGGAGGAAGAGAAATGGCGGAAACCCAAAGTCGTTGATGGAATACCTCAGATTTGGTTACCGGGGATTCGATCCCTGTCTTCGTCGTCCTTCCGGTCCTTTATAGGATCTCCGTCACGATTGCCCCCAATCCACGTTCTCCGTCCGTCTCCTTTCATGCCCCCACGATCCGCCTCCCACCCCGCCCTGACGCGCATCGTGGGGCAGGCGTTTATTAACGGGCCTCTTGATGGTCATTAAGGGGACGCGGGTTCAAGGGAACGGCTATTTCTGAGGAGCACGAGCCGATCGTGGATTCCCGGGGGCAGACTGGGCCGGCTTCGAGTTTTATCCGTGGACCTCATCAGGCGGGCCCAATCTTGTTCATGGGCCTTTTGTTCATGGCCGGGCCTCGGGTTTCTGCTTTTTGGGCTTCTCCAAAACAGTCGTATCAATTGCCCTCATCGTCCGGGCCGTTCGGTCTCAGCCGGTTTGGTTCGGGCGATGTGACTTTGAGGGTTTTGACAGGCGCGTCAGTCGTGGTGTGCTCATTAAATGGGGGTCATCATGACATGGCCCGTTTGATCTCCTCCCGGTGTGGGTTTCGAAACGCCACCGTTTCTCTGTTGCTGCCACGTGTTCCTCTCCAGGCGATTTGAATCCCTCGATCGCTTTGCATATAAAGACGCCGGCTTCCCAAGCTTTGATCCTTTCGCGCTCTTCTGATCTTGGTTTTGCAAGCTCCCTTTTTCCATCGTCTTTCTCTCTTCAGCTCCTTCTCAAGGTAACCTCCTCTTCTTCTCTTGCCCTATGGCTAAGCTTAGAATAGGCAATTCGGCGTCGGGATCTAGGGACCCCCTGGCGCCCGAGTCCGGTAATGTCCGACCTTTGGGACCTGGGGCCCCATCGGGGTCTCGTCCTGTTCAGGACAAGTGAAAAGGAAGCTTTTTCACGGACCCCGTTGGTGATGACGTGGCCCAGGCCGTCGAGAGGTTTGATGTTCCCCCGGCGGTCCTCGGGTTGCCGTCCAAGGATCCTTTCCTGACGGCTGCGGAGATCCGGGAGAGGTATTTATATCATCTGTATGACGTTTGGATTCCTTTCAATGATGAGCGGATCTGCTTCCCGCGGAGTAACGAGGCCGGCGTTTATGTTGAGATGTTTCGCTTGGGCCTCCGTTTCCCCCTTCAACCCTTCATCATCCAGGTTATGGAATTGCTGATGGTGTCCCTGTGCCAGTTGCCCCGTACTCTGTCGCGGGGCTGACCGGGTTCATCATGCTCTGTCGTATCCATGGTTTAGAGCTGTCCCTCCTCCTTCTCTTTCATTACTATCGGGTTCAAACGGTCGGCCAAGGGTCATGGCAGCATATCCGGGCCCACGCGAGGAGGGAGTGTCTGCTCGGTCTACCCTGCTGGGTGGGGGACTGGAGCTCGAGCTATGTCTTTGTCGTCTTTCCTGAGGACGCCGAGATCTTGACAGGTTGGGGAGGGCTATGTCAATACGACTTGACGTTGACCCTCTCGGAGGCTGACCAAGCAGCTGTGCGGCTGTTTTTGTCTCTTTCCCTGGAGGAGAGGCCGATCTGGCCTCTGCTGGACGACCTGCTTTTCAAGACCGTTCTGTGGTCTCCCGGTAGGCTATTCCTTTCTTTCTTTTTTCTCTCTCGCTTACCCTGATCTTCCTTCCTTCTGCAGAGATGGCCGGACGCGAATTTACTCGAAACGTCAACGAACTCATCCGAAGGGGTTCCAGCCGAAGCCGAGGGAACCCATCGGGACAGGCGCCTCGTCGTACCGTCGACGAAGAAGTGCGGCAGGCCGAGCCTGCCATGGGGAGAGTGGAGCCCACGGGTGTGGTGACGCCTCCCCCTTGGCAGCGGAGAACCTCCCTGAAGGTGAGGCCCCGGGGGCCGAACTCACTCGCCCTGCCCAAGCTGAGGGGGCGAGGGGGTTGAGCCGACTCCTCGTGCGCCAGTGGGCGGTCGAGGCGCGGGACGTAAGCGTTCTCCTCCGACCTCCGTCGGCCCCAGCGAGAGGAAAAGGAGGAAGGAGGGTGGGGAGACCCACACTCCGGTGGCCTCCGAGGTGCCGACGGCCTCCGGCGATACTCTCCCGCTGACCCTGGTGGTCACTCCCACCGTCTCGGTCGAGCCTTCCCTGGTGGGGGCTGGCGGTGTGTTGGCGAATGTCTTGGCGGGCCCCAAGGTTACCCCCGGTGACTCGGTATTCATCGATCGGACCGTGGCCAACCAGTTGACACACGGCTCCGTCCTCCCGAGGGACCGATCCCTCCTGGAGAGGGCTCCCACCGACACACTGTCGGACTCCCTGGTCTGGCAGCTTCAGCAGGTTCGGCTGCTTCGCTATTCCCAGAATTGTCTCCTGACCTTTCTCTATATAACCCCTTCCTTTGTGCAGGCCATCACGATGGCCGTCGAGGCGCAGCGTCGGGCGGCCCGGGCGAGGGAGCTGGAGGAGTCCGCTGCCCGGGAGCGCACAAGGGCCGAGGCGGCCGAGGTGGCCGTCCAAGAGGCGCGCATGGAAGCTCGGCATCTCCGACGCCGGGTAGATGAGCTTGAGGCTCAAGTGAGGGACCTCCGGGGGGAGCTGGACGACACTCAGAGGTCGGCCCGAGAGGCGGAAGAGGTGTTCCGTCAGGAGAGGAGCGATCTCCAGAGTGAGCTGGCGAACTTGCGTCAGATGACCCGGTTCGTCGACGAGGTGGAGAGGGGCATCGGCGGGATCCTGGGGGAAAGGATCACGGGGGTCCTTAGGGAGGCCTTCAGCTCTTATGAGGACCTTCTTGCTCCCCGGATTATTGGCGTTGTCCGGGACTCCTTTCGACGATTTGCTGAGCGTGCCCGACAGCCCCTCCCGCCCGCCGATCCCCCATGCTCCGAGCAGGGCGAGGTGCCTGAGGATGCTTCCTCCCGTGCCCCGGGGCCTTAGACCTTTGTATCTTGTTCCCCCTGCTCTTTTGCCTTGTAATTTTGAACAATTTTATTTATATAGCCTCTTTGTCGCTGAGGGTTTTCCGCCCTGCGGGACCCTCAGCCTTTTTGGTCCTTTATAGTGCTTTGAACTTGTCGCGAGCTCCACATTCCGCCGTCACTCCTTTATTGCTCGCGGTGAGGGCGAAGGGTTTTTAGGGCACCGATCCCGTTGGCATCCGGGATTGGGACCTTGTTGGCGCCCTCGTCTGTCTCACCATAGTTTTTCCTCCATTCGTGATATCCGGTTTTGCTTAGATAGTCGCCTTGCACGCGGCCTAGGTTGCCCCCGGTCTCGCAGTCTGTTGGATTGGTTGGTCGGCGAGGGGGGGTCAGCTCCTCGGCTTAACCAGACGAGTCCCTCGCCCGCTGGGGGAGTCGCCCACAGCCTTACAATCGGGAGGATAGTTCAGTTGGCGAGGGGGCTGCCCCTCTGCTTATAACTGGCCAATGCCTCCGCCTACTGGGAGAGTTGCCCCCAGCCTTATGAGCGGGTGGATCGTTCGGTTAGCGAGGGATGCTATCCCTCGGCTACTGGCCGATCGACGTTCCCGTCTGCTCGGGGAGTTGCCCCAGCCTTATGAGCGGGCGGATCGTTCGGTCGGCGAGGGAAGCTATCCCTCGGCTTATGGCCGATCGATGTTCCCGTCTGCTGGGGGAGTTGCCCCCAGCCTTATGAGCGGGTGTATCGTTCGGTTGGTGAGGGAAGCTATCCCTCGGCTTATGGCCGATCGATGTCCCAGTCTGCTGGGGGAGTTGCCCCTAGCCTTATGAGCGGGCGGATCGTTCGGTTAGCGAGGGAAGCTATCCCTCAGCTTATAACCGATCGACGTCCCCGTTTGCGGGGGAGTTGCCTCCAGCCTTACGGATGGTTTTAAGGATCGGCCTGCTAGGGGAGCTGCCCCCATCCTTACGGCCGTCCGATTCGGTGGAACTGCGAAGGGTTGCTCTCCGACTTAGGGCCGATCGCGGAACCCGTCTACTGGGGGAGTTGCCCCCAGACTCCTGGGTGAGTTTACAGATCGGCCTGCCGGGGGAGTCGCCCCCATCCCTACGGCCGATCGGTTCGGTGGTCCTGTGGAGTTGATTTCCGACTTAGGGCCGATTGCAGAACCCATCCGTAGGGGGAGTTACCCCCAGGCTCACGGACGAGTTTTCAGATCGGCCTGCTGGGGGAGTTGCCACTAGCCTTACGGTCGATCGGTTCGGTGGGCCTGCGGAGGGTTGCTCTCTGACTTAGGGCCGATCGCAGAACCCGTCTACAGGGGGAGTTGCCCCCAGGCTCATGGGCGAGTTTTCAAATCGGCCTGCTGGGGGAGTTGCCCCCAACCTTACGGTCGATCGGTTCGGTGGGCCTGCGGAGGGTTGCTCTCCGAATTAGGGCCGATCGCAGAACCCGTCTGCAGGGGGAGTTACCCCCAGGCTCACGGACGAGTTTTCAGATCGGCCTGCTGGGGGAGTTGTCCCCAGCCTTACGGCCGATCGGTTCGGTGGGCCTGCGGAGGGTTGCTCTCCGAATTAGGGCCGATCGCAGAACCCGTCTGTAGGGGGAGTTGCCCCCATGCTCACGGACGAGTTTTCAGATCGGCCTGCTGGGGGAGTTGCCCCCAGCCTTACGGCTGATCGGTTCGGTGGGCATGCGGAGGGTTGCTCTCCTACTTAGGGCCGATCGCAGAACCCGTTTGCAGGGGGAGTTGCCCCCAGGCCCACGGACGAGTTTTCTGATCGGCCTGCTGGGGGAGTTGCCCCCAGCGTTACGGCCGATCGGTTCGGTTTGCGGCCTCCGGTCTGTCGAGCGACATCAGTCCTCTGGGAGAGGAGATCGAGTTCTTTATTGCGTTCTGAAACGGCCATTCAGCTAAATGCGGAAAAAGAGGTTGTGTTTGTACCAACAATGTCCTTCTTTCTTTCCATGGCCAGTACATTTGGAGGAAAAACAAAAAACGGAGGGAGTCAAGGTTGGATAGCCCTTCCCTGGCGAGGTTGCGGCCGTTTGTCCCGCCCGCTCACTCGATGATGCGCATGGGCGCCTGGACTACGTTTACCTTCTTTCCCTTGTCCGGCTGCCTCGATGTCCCCTCCCTCGGAGCGGGATCGTCGGTGAAGTTCTTCAAGTGCCCCCGACTCACCAGCTTCTCTATGTCTTTCTTCAGATGCCAGTAGTCGTCGGTGTCATGGCCGTTGTCCTTGTGATACTTGCAATATTTCTCTTCGTCTCTCCCGTCTCTCTTTATCCTCGGGGAGGGGGGGGGGGGGTTCATGCGCCCCTCCTTCTGGGCATGCGCGAGGACAACGTCCGGGGCAACGTTCAGCTGGGTGTGCCGCGGCTCTTCCCTCCGCTGCTTTCCTCTGGCCTTTTTCTCCTGTCGATGCTCCTCCGAGCTGCGGCGATCACTTTCGTCACGCTTGGGTCCTCGCTTGGTCCTTTCGTCGTCGACGGCCAAGGCCTCTTCTGTCAGCATGAAGCGCTCAGCCCGCGCCATGACCCCGGCGAGGTCCTTCGGAGGATCGTTGTGTAACGACTTCTTCAGACCCCTGTGCTGTAATCCCTTCTTCAGGGCCATTTTCAAGACCAGCTCAGGACAACTCTGCACGTTCAGTCGTTCCGTGTTGAAGCGACGCATGAAGTGCCTCAGGGATTCCCCGGGACCCTGCACCACATTGAACAAGAGTTCTGAGTCTGGCTTTACCTGTCGCCCGGCCACGAATTGCCTGCAGAACAACTGGGTGAGCTCCTCGAAGCTATCGATGGAGCGATTGGGCAGGTTGTGGTACCAGGTCCTTGCTGCTTTCCGGAGGGTGGAATAGAAACCTCTGCAGAGCAGGGTGTCGTCCGCCCCCTGGAATGCCATGACCCCCTCGTAGTCCATCACGTGGTCAGTGGGATCGCCCGTGCCGTCGCACTTCTCTAACGTCGGCATCTTGAAACTCGAGGGCACCCGTGCCTCAGTTATCCTCCGGGTTAGGGGGCATCGTTCACCATTAACGCCCCCCGGCCGACCTCCTTTGCTTATCTCGTGCTCGCCCAGTCGCAAGGGGGGCAGGTTCAGGCTTGGCTGTCCCTTGCGCCCCTGCCAAGCTAGGGGCGGGGCTCGACGCCGGTGCGCCCCCTTTCTCGCCTCGGTATTCTCCCCTGTCCCGCTTCACTCGGTGGACACTTTTGCTCCGCTGGGACCGATCCCCCAAGTCTCGGTGATCGTCTCGTCGGTGCCTGGATGAGTATGAAAGTCTAGACGGGGCGGTCACCGACTCGCCCTCTAATTGCCCGAAGCCCCCTTGTTTCTCTCGCGAAACAAGGTGAGGGTGGGAGACTGTGCTGGGTTGAAGCCTGGCATGGTGAATCACCGCTCCTTGTTGGGCACCCCGTGTTGGATATGGACGACATGAATACACCCATGAGGGGATGTATGAGGGTATACGGACCTCAGATGTCGCGTGCATGAAAGCGTGCGCGGAGGGAACCTTTTCTCGTGTGAAAAGGACCACTCGATAAGTGGAAAAAGCCACTCGATAAGTGGAAAAAGTCACTTTATAAGTGCATAAAGGCACTCGATAAGTGAATGAAGAAGAGGATAAGTAAAAGTGCTAATATAGGCTAATAAGCTTATAATTGGTTATTTCCTACAATAACTACCCCTAAAGCCTATAAATATGACCCAAGGGTATGCCTTTTACACCATTCCATCTATGCCATAAGTTTGCATAAGGCAACTTATGTTCTTCTTCTCCCTTCCATTAAAATCCTCTTCTAAATAGAGATTTAGGCGGTGAAACGCTGCTTCGATCCTCCGTGACGAAGTACCGACCGTTGTGGCGAATCCGAGGGTGAAGTTCAGAGACTACGGTGCCGCATACGCAAGCGTAAGTCTATGTTATAATTCGATCCTAACGTCGTTGTTTTGACAGGATCCTACATTGGTATCAGAGCCATACGGGTTCGCCCCGGTCAAACCGTCACCCCGTCGAACCGATGAACGAGGCGTTGTCTTTTTCACGAATGGGTATCGTACCATTATGGATATGGTAGGAACGCTTCGTGACGGAGAGAACGCATCAGTTGTTCTTTTCACGTTAGGGTCTTCTGTCATTACGGATATGGCAGGAACTCTCCGTGACGGGAAGAACCGACCGTTCATATCGCCAAACTCGCACTCTTCATGGATGCTGAGTCTCCATTCAATTGGGAATGGGCGCTCTCTTCATGTGGAGCGTGTAGTTTACGAACTTTAAAGTATGTTATTTTTATTTCATTTTGGCACATGGCCATTGAAGGATAACTACTTTTCGACGAACGGGTGCTTCATCGGAGAAGAAGGTGGTGGTTATTCTCATCGGAGAAGATGAAATTTGGTGCATGCTCACCATGGCCAAATGGGCTATGAAGGCAATGCACCCCCCTCCCCATGCGGATGGGGTTGGCTACGGCCAATAACCACCACGGCCACCACTCCGGCGGGGGTGAGCGGCCAACCCCATACAAGGGGGTGGCCGGCCATGGCCATACGGGCCATGGCCAGCCCCGGCCATGGCCAAAGGGCCCTGGCCGCGGCCAGGCCAGGGCCAGAGGGCCGCGGCCAGGCCAGTGCCTGGCCGGCCCTGGCCGGGAGCCAGGGCATGGCCGGCCCTGGCAGAGGCCAGGGCCGGCGCCCTGGCCAGGGGCCAGTGCATGGCCGGCCCTGGCCAGGGGCCAGGGCCCTGCCGGCCCTGGTAGAGGCCAGGGCCAGGCATTGGCCGGCCCTGGCCGGCCTCGGCCAGGGCAGAGGCCCTGGCCGACCAGTGTGGAACTTTTGGCCGGCATTGGCCGGCCTCGGCCAGTGCCGAGCCCCGGTCGAGCCCCGGTTGACCCTGTATTTGCGGGGGGAGAGCTTGCATGAATGTGACATGCATGACCGGTCAATACGGGGCCGATGGTCGGTCCATACGGGGCCGACGACAGTCGTCTGCGGTAATATTCTCCTATAGGGGGGAGAGCGCATGGATCCATATGGGAGCTGGCGACGATGACTTGCAGAAAAATCCCCAAAGGGGGGATCCGGCCATGGCACGGCTACGGCTCGTCCCGGCAATGGCCAGGGATTACCGTATATTTCGCTAGTATCATAACGGTACTAAGTTGAAATATCGCTTTTTTTGCATTTGAAAAATACGTTTGCAAAATATTTTTTTTTTTTGAAAAATACGTTTTCAAATACGCTTTTCCGCTGCGAAGTACTATAAGAGTACTATCGTTTGATAAGTGAGGGAGAAATATTGAAAGTTGTTCTAGATGGTGATTGGAATCGTAGAGACCTTTCCGATTCTAGAGCAACATCTTCAATATTTTTCGAAAGTAACTTATCAAATATAATAATATCATTCCAAGTGGGAGTGATATTAAACTAGTCTGAAATTAAACATTCGATTGATTCAGTATCTCAATGGATCATGATTCGACCAGTGGTCTTTTGGACTAGTTTGTGGGACACCTCAGCTCTGTCTGGGGGTAGTGAACCATGACCTAGCCATTTCCCTGGTCGGTCCGCTGGCCGAGACTAATGAATCATGAAAATGTATGATGACTATGTGTATAAGAATTTTATGCAATGATTTTTGATCGAACCTTCGGTTTTTGTGTCTTTTGCAGCATTTTAAAAGTAAAATGTCTTCCGCTTCAAAGAATATCGTCGCAGAGTTAAACAGAGGTGAAAAACTCAACGGCGATAATTACAAACTATGGTCCATCAAGATACAATACGTTCTAGAGGAGCAAGAAGTGCTCGTAACTCTAAAGAACGTAATGATTGTGAAGGGTTTTATAGGACCCTTAGGGCATAAAAACTCTAGTCCCGTCCTAAGTCGGACGGAACATAGACAGAAATGCAACGGAAAAATTTTATGTTAATCTAATTAACATACAACCCTAAGGAACCAGACCCTATTAGCCAGGATCTCTGCCAACTTGGGGTGGATCTGACCACCCCAAGAGGGATCTAACTACTGCGAATAATTAAATGAAAAACTTAAACACATACCCGGAATCTCAGCCCTGGGGCAGGCGAGATGTTCCGCACCGTCTTCCGAGCTGCTCCCGTCCCACGCCGAGCCGCTCCTTGAACCGCTCCCCGAACTGCTCCTCGAACCGCTCCGCATCCCAAGGCGATCAATCCCATGTCGCCGAGCCAACCACGCGCCGAAGAAAGTTTCACGCGAGTGAAACCTCCGCCTAGATTTCGGATCTGAATCCGAACTCCTTTGCGGCTTTGCTAGAGCCCTCAGGAGCAAGACAGAAATTTATAGGGAGAGTAGAATATTAATTTAGCTTAGATCCGAGCGTGCTCCAACATTTACGAGAGCCGCTCAGATCTAGAGCTTGGGACGAGTTTTGAGGAAGGGGGGAGACCCCTATTTATATAGGCGGCGGACTCTTCCCTTTTCTCAAAATCCGATGTGGGACTAAAAATAGAGTTAATAAAATCAAGTTAGTTTGCACTTCACAAAGTGCAAACTTCCGTGAATTTTAACTCACTCACCGTTAAGCTTCAAGATTGATACAACCTATCAATACGACGAGCGTTCAATGGTGAACGCATAGGAAAAAACCGTTCGTCAATCGGAGTTCGTTTGACCCTCCAATTGACCGTCCAAAGATCAGCCCAAGAGTCAATTTTCGCAAAACTGCAGCCGTCAAGATAATTCTGCCTAGGGTTCGCAACCCTAGGCGTGTGGGGCCCACCAGGGACCCCACTGCCTTGATCTGCGCGCGCGCAATCTGCCTGGGCGCGTGCAGCGCACGCGCCCTGAGGCGCGTGCGCTGCACGCGCCTGTCTGGGCGCGTGCGCTGCACGCGCCCAGCGCCTCAGCGCTGGGCGCGTGCGGCGCACGCGCCCAGCTGGCGCGGGCGTCAGCCTGCGTCAGCAGGCTGACTCCCGCGTCAGCCGACGCGGGCCCCGCTGACGCGCGCATCAGCCTGACGCAGGCTGACGCGCGCGTCAGTGGGCCAGGCCCTATATCTTGATTTAATCAGCCTTTTGGGCTGATACTTGGGCTTGATGTTTGGGCTTCTATTTAAACACTTTAAATAGACTTATTGGTCTCGTTTGGACTCCGTTTTTGACACGGTTCGAACCTGCGTTTAGAGCGGGAAGAACCCGTCTTACCGGTAAACTTTTCCTTGCGTTTATTTTATTAAATATTGTTTTAAACAATTTAAAACACATTTAATCTCTTTTGCATCAAATGCAAATTAGCCCCTATCTAAGCTTAAATTATCATTTGCATCAAATACAAATGATCTGAGGGCATATATCCCTACATCTCCAACTTGCACTCAGGATCATTTATTCCGAATGCTGGAGATTATTTCAAACATCTTTTGCAATATTTTATCCCTTGCATCAAATGCAAATTATTCTCCCTAACTCATTTCTACCTATTACTAGACGAAAAAACGCACTCTTTGTGAGACCCTACAGCCTGACCCTTACAACAGGTTGGGCTCGAAGCCCTATACGGCAGTGACCACGAGCAGTGGTTGCCGTCCCTGCTTCAGGAATCATCATTATGTGGTTGACTCATTGACATGAGCATTGTCGACACCACCCTGACGGTTTCCGTGATGAATTCCGCAGTTATAGTCTCTTCGTCTAAACTATGTCGTATAAATCAAGTCTAGGGTACGGTTAAACTGTCAACCCCAATAATTTGACTCCGGTTAGTTTCTATCGATCTTTTAGTCAAAAATGTTGGACTTCTTCCAACATACTCTGGCCAGAGTTTTTACTAAAGACCGAACTAACCCTACGACACTAACTCCCATTGACCGGGAGAGACGAATCCTCTCTTGGTCATTACTCTCCTCATACGCTTCAAGTGTCACCCAATCAAAGACCTTTCGACAGGCCTTGCCTCGAAGCTAGGTCATTTGATCTAAGTGGCACCGTTCACGCACAGGTTCGTCAAAATGACCTCAAGTCAAAAGACCAACTAGCCTATCATCACTCAGAGTCATCATTGACAGATTGGTCAATATAACCATATGATAACTCTTGTGGATCGTTCAGTGAACTCATTCTCTAATGAGCACCTGTGTCTCATCTACGACTTCGCCAAGTCAAGCGATCATGAGATCATCGCCACCGCTAAACGGTGAAGACTAAGACACAATGGTCTATCCGATGTTTCGATATCCTTGTCTCGAAATATCTACGACCACGAACCCTTTTAGACTTATGCTACAGACGGTCAAACATTTCTTCATGATCGAGATACTCATCTCGATACCTGTTTGACCTTGCATAAAGTCTCAGGACTTTACCTAAGTAAATGTCTAATGTTAACTACATTATAAAATAACTTAGATAAATTATTACCAAACAGCTTACTGTTATTTCGAACAAGATGTTTGTGCTATTCACACATGAAGATAGATAGCCTCGAGGGTATCATCTCTCAACATCTCCCACTTGCACTCAGGCCCATTTATCCCGGTATCTTATACCGTTTTTACACATAAGTTTTTTCGACTTCATGTGGTAGAGCCTTCGTGAGTGGATCTGCTAAAACCGTCTACACTATAGACTCAAGGGGTTTTTATGTTCATGTTAGACCAACCATTTGAATCTCATTCAAATAATTCACTTGGTCTATCGGAATCTGTAATATTTAATATACTTGGATCTTATCCCGCTCATCGTACATTACGATAATAATTTAAATTTGTTAATGGTCATTTCAAATGGCTCATATCTATTTCTGATAAAGTATCAAACTCTTTGATTACTTAATCAAAATATATGTTCCATCTCTTTGATGCCTTGCATGTAATTTATACGCTCCCACTGACCTTGAAAACTCTCTGGATAATTCATATAAGTTGGTCCGTCTAAATCATATTTAGAAAAACGAACTTATAAGTGAATGCTCCAATTTTCATGGTCAACTCTGAGCGTTTTACATCGAGCTTGGTCCGAGTAAATCTGTGCACATCTACTGGCGAGACGGTTTCAACATAATCCATTTTATAGGAATTAGGATGAAAAACTGTTCTCGTCCAACACGATTGCACTTCACTATTTTCTTCTCTGCACAAATCTTTCAACTTAAAGATTTACTTGTAGAAAGTGAGGAAACATTTTCCTTGGGCACGTAAACCAAATTCCAAAATTTATTTACGCACACGGACCTATTCTGATTGCATCAAATTTTGAATCGGAGTTACTACTCCGAATTTTCATCCTAGAAGTTGGCTAAGTCATCATCAGTTATGATGTTTAACTCGACTCTTCGTCTCACGAAATTCGAGTAATTATACAACTTCTTAATGATTGATTTTATGAATATCTTATTGATAATGACCTCACAGAACATTATCAAAACCTAGGCATTACTATCTGGGACTTAACCCAGAAGGAGGACTTAACTCAGAGTCATTTACAATGGATCACACCAAGTCTAACTAAGTGTGATTCATACCTTTTAACACACGGATGTGTTAACAGACTTGACCTGAGAGAAAATCACATTTTCTTTTAATTACGCAAGATTTTACGTAGCTAAGTATTTGACCATTCGATCTAATCGAATCAATTTAAATACTTTTGTCATTTCGTTCTTTATTTTATCAGACTTGTGTTTCATCAAGAACATGTGTCTTAATACACGAATAACTTAATTTGGTTAATCTAGACTCGGGTACATCAATATGTACCAGACTGAGTTCGACAACTCGTTCTCCCACTGTCTCACAGATGGGTTTCGGCCATTATATCTAAGATGATAAGATTCACAAGTGTCCGTAGACTTCATAATACGAGAGGTCAGACCCCTCTTTATGTGACTTGTGAAGCTTAGTCTCTCGACACGGCCTAGTCTATTTTACCATATAAGTTTGCTACTATCTTGTGTATTTATATATTAACATTTAATATATATATATATAGTTATTACAAATTACTTAACACAAAACATTGCTTCCGAAGCAAGGTGACGACATTCGTCAAAAAATGTGTTAGACGTTTTTGTATAACTATTTATTCTGAAATCGTGACATCAAAATATATCACATTTTCATTTCCTCCTACTTATGCCTTTACTAATGATAAATTAAACTAACTTTCTCAATTGACTTTCCGGAGTGCCTTCTTCCTTTTCTAAATCACATTTAGATATTAATTAACCCAACATAAATAGCTATGCAAGCATCTTATGTATCCAAACGCTTGAGCTTTGCAATCTCGAGTTTAGCTCAAGAAGTTGCTTGTCTCAAGATCCGGTTGGGATACATAGTCTTGCACCGCTCATGCACTCGTATTCGACTCAAACGGTTTGATCGAATTCTCGAACTTTGCGGATCGGAATTGTTTGTCCATACAACCTTGAGGGTAGCTCGACAAGTTGTAGGGAGAAACATACTTCGAATATCCTATATGTTCAAGCTGCCTCATATAGAGAAGAGTGACATGTAGCTTTAATTTATTTGTTGGACCCAGAACTTAATGAAATCATATTTCTTAAGTCTGTTCTTTAGAAGGTCATTTAATGTCAACGAGAATATAGTTTAATTCCATCAATTAGAATTTAACTTGATATTCAAGTAATCAACTAGTTGACCAGTTAACTTATTCCAATATTATATTTTGATTCCTTCGGTAAACATAGTCTTGCCCTAGTTTTTGCATATGTTCAATATTAAATATAGGTAGATTGGCTTTCATCTATCTATATCCTCCCACTATTTTTACGATCGTTTTAAAGCTTAATAACGAACGATTTAATCGAATTTAAAAATTAGTGAAAGAGGGATCCAATCATCCCGAACCTCACAACCTTGAGGAGACTCAACAAGTTGACTGGTTCCATGACTGGTAGACTAACTCTTGGTCAATCACATCACATGTGATTCCCTGTCAATTTTTACCCACAGTCACTTATGATCTTGAGGAGACTCAACAAATCATAATGACTGGTCTAGTCAGACCCTTGATTTCGTGTCCAGATTTGACTTAGATCGATACTTGAGGAGACCCGACGCATCGATTTGGGTCAAGTCTAGACTACATCACATGTATGTTGGAGTTTGTTCCTTAAAGAAAAACAAGTCACAGCTTGAGGAGACTCAACACCTATAATTGTCTTCTTTGAGTTACCAAGCTCCAAAATCAAGGAGTGGTACGAATTAATCTTTAAAAAGATTTATAACGCATTGACTAGATATAGCCCAGGGTGTCATGCAATCATGATTCGCGACATTGCGGTCCAGCAGAACACAGCCAGGGAATTGACTAAGCCAGGATCACTGCCCCTTGTACTAGCAAGGGTTGACCCAGAACTCTTAGCCAAGCACATTGACTGGATCATGGTCCATTGAATGAAGCTTGTCATTTTTGTATGTGTGCCATAGACTAGATAGCTTTTATTAACAACTAATTAATCCTATCAACTAGTTGCATCCTTAAATTCAAAATTTTAGGATTTGTTTAATAACTTTTATTAAGTCCTTATCAACTATAAGGTTCACGTGCTATCCTAATCGTTATTAGGATTTTTAATAAATTTATTAACCAACGCTAAAAGCGAAGTCCTTTAATGATTTAATAATAACAATTAAAATTACAAATTCATTAAAAGGACTACCCTAATCAGGAATTAGGTCTTGAAGTGTTGTTAATGTTTTATTAAAACACAGCATGTCATTAAAATTCAAGTAATAAATTTTAATTATTATTTAATGGCTAACCTAAAGGGTTGTCTTGTGTTATCAAATAAGGGACAAGAAGACATAGCCATTAAAAATTTACACTAATTTTATCGCATAAAAAGTGTACAACTATTTAACAATTAAATAGACTAAAGTTTATCGCATAAACAATTTTAGCATGCATACTTAAATTCAACATTTAAATTTAAAAATACGATTTCTAAAACATTTTATTTTATCTCATAAAGTAAAAGCTTGTTTAAAAAATCATAATATTTGCATGCTACTTTAAAATATTTATCGCATAAAAATTTTAAACTTTTAAAATCAGTTTTTAAAAATATCTTATAAATTTAAAACATCATTTAAAAAATTCCATGTTTAAAATTTATCACATAAAATTTTAAGCAACATTTTAAACTTATCGCATAAAGTTTTAAAGCTTTAAAACAATTTTAAAATTTATCACATAAATTTAAAAAATTCCATTTTAAAACTTTCATGTTTAAAATTTATCATATAAAATTTTTAAACAAAAAAAATTTAAATTTATCGCATAAATTTAAAGAAAACATTTTTCTGTAAAAGCATTCAAATAATAAATTCGCAGTCCTAGATCAGCATACAGAGATGGCTCTGATACCAATGAAGGGTTTTATAGGACCCTTAGGGCATAAAAACTCTAGTCCCGTCCTAAGTCGGACGGAACATAGACAGAAATGCAACGGAAAAATTTTATGTTAATCTAATTAACATACAACCCTAAGGAACCAGACCCTATTAGCCAGGATCTCTGCCAACTTGGGGTGGATCTGACCACCCCAAGAGGGATCTAACTACTGCGAATAATTAAATGAAAAACTTAAACACATACCCGGAATCTCAGCCCTGGGGTAGGCGAGATGTTCCGCACCGTCTTCCGAGCTGCTCCCGTTCCACGCCGAGCCGCTCCTTGAACCGCTCCCCGAACTGCTCCTCGAACCGCTCCGCATCCCGAGGCGATCAATCCCATGTCGCCGAGCCAACCACGCGCCGAAGAAAATTTCACGCGAGTAAAACCTCCGCCTAGATTTCGGATCTGAATCCGAACTCCTTTGCGGCTTTGCTAGAGCCCTCAGGAGCAAGGCAGAAATTTATAGGGAGAGTAGAATATTAATTTAGCTTAGATCCGAGCGTGCTCCAACATTTACGAGAGCCGCTCAGATCTAGAGCTTGGGACGAGTTTTGAGGAATGGGGGAGACCCCTATTTATATAGGCGGCGGACTCTCCCCTTTTCTCAAAATCCGATGTGGGACTAAAAATAGAGTTAATAAAATCAAGTTAGTTTGCACTTCACAAAGTGCAAACTTCCGTGAATTTTAACTCACTCACCGTTGAGCTTCAAGATTGATACAACCTATCAATACGACGAGCGTTCAACGGTGAACGCATAGGAAAAAACCGTTCGTCAATCGGAGTTCGTTTGACCCTCCAATTGACCGTCCAAAGATCAGCCCAAGAGTCAATTTTCGCAAAACTGCAGCCGTCAAGATAATTCTGCCTAGGGTTCGCAACCCTAGGCGTGTGGGGCCCACCAGGGACCCCACTGCCTTGATCTGCGCGCGCGCAATCTGCCTGGGCGCGTGCGCTGCACGCGCCTGTCTGGGCGCGTGCGCTGCACGCGCCCAGCTGGCGCGTGCGCCCGCGTCTGCTGACGCGGGCCCCGCTGACGCGGGCGTCAGCCTGCGTCAGCAGGCTGACGCGCGCGTCAGCGGGCCAGGCCCTATATCTTGATTTAATCAGCCTTTTGGGCTGATACTTGGGCTTGATGTTTGGGCTTCTATTTAAACACTTTAAATAGACTTATTGGTCTCGTTTGGACTTCGTTTTTGACACGGTTCGAACCTGCGTTTAGAGCGGGAAGAACCCGTCTTACCGGTAAACTTTTCCTTGTGTTTATTTTATTAAATATTGTTTTAAACAATTTAAAACACATTTAATCTCTTTTGCATCAAATGCAAATTAGCCCCTATCTAAGCTTAAATTATCATTTGCATCAAATACAAATGATCTGAGGGCATATATCCCTACAGATTGAACCCGAGTTGGGCACTACAGCCCAACACAGACGAGACAAGGAAGCTTTTGATGCTTGGTCTCGGAAGAACAAGATAGCCCGCATTACGTTATTGAGCAGTATGGCTGATGACATAATGCGCATCTTCCGAGAACATGACTTAGCCATGGACATATGGTCCAAGCTTGAGGAGAAGTTTGGTGGCACATCGGTGTCTAAACTCCGCGCCTTAACTATAAGATTTGATTCATACAAGAAACGTCCAGATCATTCCATGGGGAAACATCTGCGACATATGGCGAATCTAATCTCAGAGTTAAAGGATGCAGGTCATGTGCTCACTGATGAGCAACAAATCCAAGCAGTCATACGTTCCTACCAAATGGGTGGGACCAAATGAAGATGCATCTCACTCATAATGAGAGCATCAAGAACTTCAGCGACGTTTCTAAGCACCTCGAGTTAGAGGAAGAGCGGCTTGCGGCCGCCAAGCCAAGTGCAGAAGTGCACATGGTTGCTAGTTCCTCACACGTGGGATAGAAACGGAAAGATCGTTCGAAGTTTACTAACGAACGTAATAAGCAACCTGAGTCTACCAAGAAACCCAAACATAAGGGTAGACACAAGAAATGGCACAAGAAGAAAGACTTGAAGAAGATCAAGTGCTTCAAGTGCAACAAGCTCGGTCACTATGCTCGTTCGTGTACGAGTGGAAGCGACGAGGTAACTTGTAATACTAGTTACATATGTGTTTCTAGTTCAATATTTCTTGTAGAATCTAATCCATTTTGGATAATTGATTCAGGTACCACCGACCACATAGCAAGAGACAGACGGTCTTTCGTGAAGTATCACCGGATACCCCAAGGAACGAAGTGGATCTATGTAGGAAACAACACACGTGTTGAAGTGAAAGGTGTTGGGACTTGCAAGCTAGTCTTGGACAACGACCGCATTCTCCTACTTCATGATGTTCTCTTCGCTCTAGATATTCGAAGGAATATAATATATGTGGTCGTGTTAATGGGTCTTGGGTATAGCTGGTTTTTTCATGATTGTAAAGTGGACTTGTTTTGTAATAATTCCTTAATTGGCATTGGGTATGTATTCAAAGGATTTATTGTATTAAATACAATGTATGACTCTGCATTTTGTAATGAAAATTTCCTTGTTACAAATTCTTCGACTTATGAGTCTGATATAATTTGTTGGCATGCAAGGCTTGGTCATATTGGACCAACACGAATGGATAGACTTGCCAAAAGTGGCCTTCTATCAAATGTTTCAAAGGTCGAAATGTCGACTTGCGAACATTGCCTTTTGGGGAAATCTTGTCGCAAGCCGTTTGGAACCGGCACAAGGGCCGAGGTTCCATTACAGCTCATCCATTCGGACATATGTGGTCCGATGAATGTCAAGACAAGACGCGGGAAGTCCTATTTCATCACTTTTATTGATGATTTCACCCGATTCGGACATATCTATTTGATATCCCACAAAAGTGAAGCATTAACATGCTTTAAAAACTATATGAGTTTAGTGGAGAATCAATTAGATCGCAAGATTAAGGTCTTACGAACCGATAGGGGCGGTGAATATCAATCAACAAGTTTTAAAGAACTTTGTGATGAAAAGGGCATAGTACATCAGGTAACTATGCCTTATACTCCTCAACAAAATGGTGTTGCTGAAAGGAGGAATATGACTTTAATGGAAATGGTCCGTTCAATGATGGCGCAAGCTACTTGCCAATCACCTTTTGGGGTGATGCATTATTGACGGCCGCTTTCATCTTGAACCGCGTACCCTCGAAATCAGTTAGCTCCACTCCTTATGAGTTGTGGAACCAAAGGTCTCCTGACTTAAACATTTTAAAACCTTGGGGATGTGCATCCTACGCACATATTTCCTCCCATAAGTATGGCAAACTTGGGCCACGGGGAAGGAAATGTATCTTTATACGATACGCAGAAAACTCCAAAGGTTATGTTTTCATTGGTCAGGAAGACAATGGAGGTCTAATTGAATTTGAGTCGAGGGATGTCACTTTCTTGGAAAACGAGTTTCCAAGACAGGGTGAGATAAGTCAGGACTTATCTCTATTTGAGATTAATGATCAAGAATGATTACCTCATTCGAGTGGGAGAATTCTTGGTGAAGACGAAATTACGTTTCAAACTTCACCAATGGATGATACGAATGACGCAAATCCTATTCCATACGGGAATAATGATCCAAGTGGGAGCATTTCTAACGACATTCCAAGTGGGAGTGATATTAGAATTGATCTAAATTCGAGTCAACAAGGACTTGAAGAATCTCAAACACGACGTAGTAGTCGTATAAGGTTGGCTCCTCTAAGATTTGAGGATGAATTTCCGCAAACCTTTATGACTTTACTACAAGATGATGACGAGCCTGCTACTTTCAAACAGGCCATATCATGCCCTGCGAAAGACAAATGGATGGAAGCGATGAAGGAAGAGTTGGAATCCATGAAAGTTAACCAAGTCTGGGACTTAGTTGACTTACCCAGAGGACGTAGAGCTATTGAGAACAAATGGGTTCTCAAGATCAAGCATAAGGCTGATGGCTCTATAGACAGATATAAAGCTCGCCTTGTCGCGAAAGGTTTTACGCAACAGGAAGGGATAGACTACGAAGAGACCTTCTCACCTGTTGTTCGTTTTACCTCGATTCGCCTGATTCTGGCTATGGTAGCTTGCTTAGACCTCGAATTACATCAGATGGATGTAAAGACTGCCTTTCTCAATGGAGAATTGGACGAGGAAATCTATATGGAACAACCAACAGGGTTAGTAAAAGAAGGAAACGAACATAAGGTTTGTAAACTTCGTAAGTCCATATATGGTCTTAAACAATCCTCGAGGCAATGGTATATACGATTTCAAGAAGTTGTCTTATCAAATGGTTTTTCCATGCTTGATGAAGACAACTGCGTATATATCAAGAGGATTAAGAGCAAGTACGTTATTATGTCTCTATATGTAGATGGCATTTTAATAGCCGGAAATGACAAGGGCTTTGTGATGGATATCAAGGCTTGGCTTTCATCAGTTTTTGAGATGAAAGACATGGGAGAAGCCGCATATATCCTTGGAGTTAAGATTTCAAGGAATCGTTCGAAGAAACTTCTTTCTCTTTCACAGGAGACTTATATAAAGAAGGTTCTAGAACGTTTTAATATGCAGGACTGCAAGTCCATTGATACTCCTATAAGCAAATGCGATAATTTATGTCTGAAATCATGTCCAAAGAACCAAAAGGAAAAGGAAATTATGGAAAAAGTTCCATATTCCAGTGCAGTTGGTAGCCTTATGTACGCTATGATGTGTACAAGACCGGACGTCTGTTTTACCGTTGGAATGGTAAGTCGTTACCAATCCAACCCAAGGCAAGTACACTGGAAAGCGGTTAAGAGGATAATGCGGTATCTTAAGGGAACTGCAGACTATGCTTTATGCTATCAAGGAGATGCCTTGAGGCTCGAAGGCTACACTGATGCTGATTGGGCGGGTGATCTCGATGAGCGACGATCGACCTCAGGATATGTTTTTCTACTCGGATCTGGTGCAATATCCTGGAGTAGCAAGAAACAATCCTGCATCGCACTTTCAACCATGGAAGCCGAGTTTGTAGCATTTAGCATGGCAGTCCAAGAGGTTGTTTGGCTTAGGAAATTCTTAGACAGGCTAATTGATGCAAGTGACTCAGGTGCTGTTCCTATACACAGTGATAGTCAAGCATCTATAGCCAATGTCAAAGATCCAAAATTCCATTGTAAGACCAAACACATTGATATCCGCTACAAATTTGCAAAAGACTATGACAAGACCAAGAAGGTAGACATAGGGTACATATCTACGCATGAGATGATAGCGGATCCGCTTACGAAGGCGATCCCCAGAGATGTGTTTTACAAACACGTATCATCTCAAGGATTGCGTAAGAGCTGAGTTGTACCAATGTAAATTTCCATGTCTGTAAATGATCAAATTTAATAAAAGAATAAGTTCTTTTCAACATTGCATATGACTTTCTTGAAAATGTTTGTGTACATTTTTAAATCTCAGCTGATTTTTTAGTATGTCGGACAGATTGAGGTTGGCTCTCTCACATGAGCAACCGCCTTATTATATCAGACGGATAAAATAAAGATGAGACCTGTTTAAAGTCAAAATCGTCAGACGGATGATTTAGAGTCATGACTTAAACAAAATGGTCGTATGAAAGATCTGCATCATATGGATGCTTACAAAAGATCTAATAGGATTCTTAATTCCTATCTATATTATGCGGGATGTGGGTCCAGAAGATTATTTGAGTAGTAAAAGGGACTTAAAATCAGACATTGTGGTGTCTGATCATCATCCTTACAATATCATTAAGACATACGCTCCCTGGGAAAGGGGTGATGTTGTAATACGTATTCATACTACGTATGCATTTTGACCATTGGGTTAGAATAGTAATTGTGTTTACTATTATGTGAGACCCAAAGACCACATGGGTCTTAACTCGTTACCCTTATGGACTCTAATTGGTTCCTTTAGATTTGACTGGGTGATTGCTATCTTAGCATGTTGCTTATGGACTATGGTCAATTCGGTCCGACGGGGCATGTTAGAAAAGCAAGTCAAGTCAAGATCAAAAGGATCGCAAGAAGAGGAAGATTAATTTCATATTCACATTTGGACTTTAGAGATTCAAAGCTGGCCAGCCAATTGTAATCCAGATGGGATTCAATTGTTGAATATAAAGTATAAGAAATGTGAAGAAATAATCTAGGGTAAAGCATGCGTTGATCTACTCAACTTTGCACCTCGAGGAGTGTTGTGTATCTCTAACAAGTGCACAACAGCGGACTCTATGCGCATGACGGTCACACGGCCTATTTCTCGGTATGATAAACGGAAGAGTTAAAGGAAAGATGTTTTCTTACAATCCCCTCAAGTGTGAGTGGAAGATGTTGGATATGGACGACATGAATACACCCATGAGGGGATGTATGAGGGTATACGGACCTCAGATGTCGCGTGCACGAAAGCGTGCGCAGAGGAAACCTTTTCTCGTGTGAAAAGGACCACTCGATAAGTGGAAAAAGCCACTCGATAAGTGGAAAAAGTCACTTTATAAGTGCATAAAGGCACTCGATAAGTGAATGAAGAAAAGGATAAGTAAAAGTGCTAATATAGGCTAATAAGCTTATAATTGGTTATTTCCTACAATAACTACCCCTAAAGCCTATAAATATGACCCAAGGGTATGCCTTTTACACCATTCCATCCATGCCATAAGTTTGCATAAGGCAACTTATGTTCTTCTTCTCCCTTCCATTAAAATCCTCTTCTAAATAGAGATTTAAGCGGTGAAACGCTGCTTCGATCCTCCGTGACGAAGTACCGACCATTGTGGCGAATCCGAGGGTGAAGTTCAGAGACTACGGTGCCGCATACGCAAGCGTAAGTCTATGTTATAATTCGATCCTAACGTCGTTGTTTTGACAGGATCCTACACCCCGTTCCAGTGGTCGGTGACTACGTCAGACCGCATGGGTTGGTGACCCCATCCCCAACAGTGGGCCTCATCCACCCCATCTCCCTGGATGGGCGTGTTACCGACGAGTTGTTGAATTGTTGCGACCAACGTCTGGATGTTGGCGTTGGTCTCCTGGACGAAGGTGCGGAGCTGTTCTTGGGTGACCGATCGGGACTCGCTTGTCCCCTCGGTGGTGTGGCTGAGCTGGTTCTCGGGGGGAATGTAATCTCCCTCCTCTTGGATGGGGGCATGCGCCCCGCGCCATTGCAGATGGGTTCCATTCCGGTGGTTCGATGTGGGCTTGCTTCGGTTCCCACAAACGGCGCCAGATGTTTATGTGTGTTGTCTCACCACTGAATCGTTGACCGACTACTGTACGGTCAACGTGGTCAAGGGGTCGGTTGAGATCCCTTGGACACGCCAAGCTCAGGCGCGCTCAGCGTGAGTCAGAGATGGAATTGAGGCTGAGCGTCGGTCCTCGGCTGAAACGAAGCTGAGGGGAGGCCTCGGCTCTGTTTGATGGGCTCGGCCTCGATTGGACGGGCGTCGAGGGGTAGCCTCGGCGCCTCAGTCGGTGCTCGGTCTTCAGTCTGCAGCCACTCCCGCTAGCCGCGAGGGTGGTCATCTGGCGCTGAGGGGTAGCCTCGGTGCCTCGGTCAGCTTCTTCCTGGACAGACGAGAAAATTGTCAGGGTGGCCGGACCTTGGTTCCGGCCGAATCCCCTCCGATGCCTAAGTCAGATCAGGGTCTGAGGAGTACGCGGCGGGGTAGGTATGACTCAAGAGGAGATCGATACGCTAACCCTCGACGCGAGCAGGAGGAGGAAGAGAAATGGTGGAAAACCAAAGTCGTTGATGGAATACCTCAGATTTGGGTACCTGGGATTCGATCCCTGTCTTCGTCATCCTTCCGGTCCTTTATAGGATCTCCGTCACGATTGCCCCCAATCCACGTTCTCCGTCCGCCGCCTTTCATGCCCCCATGATCCGCCTCCCACCCCGCCCTAACGCGCATCGTGGGGCAAGCGTTTATTAACGGGCCTCTTGATGGTCATTAAGGGGCCGCGGGTTCAAGGGAACGACTATTTCTGAGGAGCACGAGCCGATCGTGGATTCCCGGGGGCAGACTGGGCCGGCTTCGAGTTTTATCCGTGGACCTCGTTAGGTGGGCCCAATCTTGTTCATGGGCCTTTCGTTCGTGGCCGGGCCTCGGGTTTCTGCTTCTTGGGCTTCTCCAAAACAGTCGTATCAGGGAGAAACCCTTGGCTTTGGTCGGGAAGTCTAAGACTGAGGACCGGATTTTCGAGCTCATGGAGTCCGCCGAAGCTGGCGGGGGCCCTGCCCCTATCGTTGCGGCCGACTCCCCGGAGCTCTCCAGCCTTCTAGAGGCGGCAGAGGAGAGAGAGAAAGATCTTCTAGTCCAACTTAACGCGAGATCCAGAGAGATCGAGGTGGAGCGGGAGGAGCATCAACGCCGGGTTACCATCTTCGAAGATCGGATCCGGGAGCTGGAGTCGGTGAACCCGGCTCAGATTACCCAAGACGCTGTGGAAGAGTACGCTCTTTCTTTCATAGCCATGGCTATGTCCGAAGCGTTCGAGAAGGGGTTCGCCCGCTGCAAATCCGAGATCCAGAAGAGGTTTCCACTCTCGGGGATCGATTTCGAGGAGCTCCGGGTGTACTCCGATAGCGAGGGAGAGACACGGGACGGACCTTGTGTGCAACCTGCCGGCGGCCCTGAGGGGGCTCCCGGCGGAGACGAGTGAGTGCGGGTTTGATCTTGTCGCTCGGTTATTGTGCTGTTGTGTAACACTCCCTCCCTCCTCCTCCTATTTAGAAATGAAGTCTCCTTTTTCTGCCTATGACTGCTTGTCTTCCCCCTTGGTGTGTGCCTATTTTTGGGATTTGCTAGTGATGAGGTGGCTACCCTGCCGGGGATGTTGCCCTTCGTCCTTGCAGTGTGTTTGGCCTATCGGCTGGATGGGGGACGCTATCCCCAAGGCTCATGGCTAGATCGGCGCGCCAACTTGCTGGGGGAGTTGCCCCCGGCCTTACAGTCGGTTCGGTCGGTCAGTCTGCTAGGGGTGCGACCCCGTGTCCTACGACTGACCGATGAGGCCGACCGCTGAAGTCGACCACTGGTCCGACCTGCTAGGGGAGTTGCCCCTAGCCTTACGGCCGGCCGGTTAACCGACCTGCTAGGGGAGTTGCCCCCAGCCTTACAGCCAGTTGGTGTCATTCAGCTTGCTGGGAGGGCTACTCCCAGTCCGACGGCGGATCGACGGATCGACCCGCTGGGGGAGCTGCCCCGGCCTTACAATCGATCCACCCCCCTGGCCGACCGGGGGGGGGGGGGGGGTTAGCCTTCAACCTGTCGGCCGGTTGGGGGAGCCAACCTGCTAGGGGTCTATCCCCTAGCTTTATGAGCCTCTGCCCGGGTACTCACCCCGCGAGGTCTCCCTCATCCTGAGTGAGCTTCTCCCGGTCGCAAAATACGAAGATGAATTGGCTCGAGTGATTTTATTCGGGTAGATGGAAGAAAAAAGATACATTTGTGGGTGATCTCATTGATAATATTTGCGCAGGTGCTCGGCATTTCAGGTATGGGTGAGGATCTTTCCCTCCGAGTTAGCTAGTCGATAAGTCGCGGGTCCGAGGACCTCGATGACCTTGTAGGGTCCTTCCCACTTAGCCGCCAGCTTTCCTTTGCGAGTGATCTCCGGACTGAAGGCTGCTTTTCTGAGGACCAGATCCCCCTGGCGAAAGCGCCTCCCCCTAACTCGAAAATTGTAGTAGGGAGCCACCTTCTGCTTCTGGCGGATGATGGAGGCCAAGGCCTGCTCCCGTCACTCGCCTAGAAGCTCCAAGACGAGCTCCAAGCCTTCCGAGTTTCTTTCCTCGTCGAAATGCTTTATGCGGAGGGATTCCTCGCCTACTTCGACTGGCACCACCGCCTCGACGCCATAAGCGAGCATGAATGGGGTTTCGCCCGTGGCCTGCTTGTGGGTCGTTCGGTATGACCAGAGTATCCCTGGGAGTTCTTCCGGCCAACTCCCTTCGGCGTTCTCCACTTTCTTGCGAAGGGGCTCTATGATGCACTTGTTGGCGGCCTCTGTCATCCCGTTGGTCTGGAGGTGTGCTACTAAGGCGAACAGGAGCTTGATCTTCCACTCCGCACAGAAGCCTTTGAACCCAGCAGAGTTGAATTGCTTCCCGTTGTCCGTGACAATGGCTCAGGGAATCCCAAATCTGGAGATGATGGAGTTCCATACGAAACTCTTTGCCTTCTTCCAAGTGATGGAAGCAAGGGGTTCGGCCTCGATCCACTTGGTGAAGTAATCCACCACCACGATCAGGTACTTCCTCTGTCCTCGACCTGAAGTAAACGGCCCGAGGATGTCGAGTCCCCATTTCACGAATGGTACGTGACTGACAATCGGAACGAGTTCCGATGGGGGGGTTGAGCCGAGTTTGGCGAACCTCTGGCATTCTTGGCACCTTTGGACGAATTTCGTCACGTCGTGGACTAAGGTTGGCCAGTAATATCCTTGCCTCAAGATCTTCTCGGCGATCGTCTTGCCTCCGTGGTGATTTCCGTAGATCCCCTCGTGTACCTCCCAGAGGACGTAGTCTGCTTCCTGAGGTCCGAGGCACTTAAGGTAAGGGAGGATGTCCGTCTTGGTCCAGCGTCTCTTGTAAAGCGCCCCTTCATGGATCATGTACCGGAGTGCCTTTCTCTCCAGGGTTTGGCGTTCGTCCAAGTCTGTTGACACTTTCCCATGGGAGAGGTACCGAACGATCGGATCCATCCAGGTGGGGTCCCCGTCGATCGCCATCACCTCTTTCTCCTCCATGCTAGGGAATCAAAGGTTCTCCACATAGATGGTGCGCCCCAGCTCCTTGGTCGAGGAGGAGGCCAATTTGGACAGGGCATCTGCTCGTGCGTTCTCCGATCGTGGGAGGTGAAGGGTCTCAGCCTTCCTGAATTTGGACAGGACGGTCTTGGCCATGGCCAGGTAGCTCTGCATCGCCTCCTCGCACGCCTCGTAATTTCCCTACAGTTGCTTGATGACGAGCTTTGAGTCGCTGAGGAGACGCACGGAATCGGCCCTGAGTTCTCGGGCCAGCCTCAAACCGTTTATCGCGGCCTCGTACTTGGCACATTGTTGGTGGCCGTGAACTCGAACCGAAGCGCGTACTCGACGACACTTCCCTTGGGAGATCGAATCGCCATCCCGGCCCCACTTCCTGACCGGGTTGTTGAATCGTCAACATGGACTATCCATGTGTCCTGGTCTCCTGGGTGGCCAGCATGAACGATGTCAGTTGAAAGGAAGGACAAGGGTTAGGTGGTTACCGTAGCCGAGCCCCCTTCCTCAGAGGGGTTCCCTCCTTCTATGGTGCATTCAGCGATGAAGTCTGCCAAGGCTTGTCCTTTTATGGCCGTGCGAGGCTTGAATCGAAGGTCGAACTCGATCAGTTCCACTCCCCAATTCAGCATTCTCCCCATCCGATCGAATCTCTTGAGGTTTTGTTCCAGGTGGGAGTCGATAAGGACCACTATAGTGTGGGCTTGGAGGTAGGGCCGGAGTCGACGGGCCGAGAGGACGAGGGCGTAGGCCAGCTTTTCCATAGGGGTGTATCGCCCCTCCGCGTCTTTCAGGACTCGACTTGTATAATACACCAGCCTTTGCACTCCATCGTCCTCCCTGACCAGCACCGAGCTCACCGCTTCTCCCGTGCACGCTAGGTAGAGGCTCAATGACTCCCCCTCCTACGGTTTAGAGAGGAGCGGTGGACTCCGAAGGCATTCCTTGAGTTCGGTGAATGCTCGGGAGCACTCCTCGTCCCACTGTATCGTCTTCCTTTTGTCGGCCGGCTCGGCGATGGCTTTCCTCAGGGTCATGAACAATGGAAGGGATTTCTCCGCCGACTTGGACAGAAATCGCCCTAGAGCGGCGATGCATCCGTTCAACCTCTGCAGCTCTTTAATTGTCATCGGCTCTCGCATGTTTATTAGTGCCTCGATCTTGTCGGGGTTGGCCTCAATGTCGCGATTGGTGATCATGAAACCTAGGAACTTACCAGATCTCACCCCGAATGTGCATTTCATGGGATTGAGCCGGATGTTGTGCCTTCGCAGCCGCTCAAAGGTTTCCCTGAGGTCGGCGATATGGTCCCCTGGCTCCTTCGATTTGACCAGCATGTCGTCGACGTAGACCTCCATGTTCCTCCCTATCTGGGAGTCGAACACCTTGTTGACCATTCTTTGGTAGGTGGCCCCCGCGTTCTTCAGCCCAAAGGGCATCTTCTTGTAGCAGAAGGTCCCCCGATCCGTCGTAAATGCCGTCATCTCTTCGTCCCGAGGGTCCATCTGGACTTGATTGTATCCAGAGTAGGCGTCCATGAAGCTGAGCATCTCATACCCTGAGGCGTTGTCCACAAGGTGGTCGATGCGAGGCAATGGGTAGCTGTCCTTGTGGCAAGCTTTGTTGAGGTCGCTGAAATCCACACACATACGCCACTTCCCGTTGGGTTTTTTGACCATCACGACATTGGACAGCCACTCTGGGTACCAGACTTCTCGGATAAAGCCGGTGTCGAGAAGGCGCTGCACCTCCTCGGAGGCGGCCCTCATCTTCTCGCCTCCTAGATTTTGCTTCTTCTGCCTGACCAGTTTGAAATTGGGGTCGGCATTCAACCGGTGCACAATTACCCAGGGGTCAACGCCGGGCATGTCATCGGGTGACCATGCGAAGATGTCAAGATTGGCCTCCAAGCACTCGATCAGCCTGCTTTTCAGGTCAGGGTCCAGTCCCGATCCGATAGAGACGCACCTTCCTTCGACCTTCGTGACCAAGATCTGCTCCTGCTCCTCCCCGGGAGCGGGTCTTGGCCCGTACCTCAAGTCAAGCGAGGCCATCAGATCGTCAGGCCGTTCAAGGGGCTTCTCCTCTGCTAGCTGGTAGCAGATCTTCAGCTTTCCTGCGTCACCGTTGACTTGCCCAATCCCCCTTGGGGTCTGAAACCTGATCGTTCGGTGGAGAGTCGCGACCACCGCGCTGATAGCGTTAAGGAGTGGGCGGCCGATGATCCCAATGTACGCCGACCCGATCCTCAGCACCACAAACTCCACCGCCAGGGTCACCAAGTCGGGTGGTGCTCCAAGCGTCACCGGGAGATGGATCGCCCCAACGATGGGTGTGGAGTGACCCGTGAAGCCCACCACGGGCCCGGAGCATGGCTCCAGGTCCTCGTCTCGCAGTCCCATCCTTTCCAAAGTCGACATGAAGAGGATGTCGCATGAGCTGCCAGTGTCGACCAGCAGCCACCGCACCATGGATGTGTCGATGACCATGGATACCATTAGTACGTCGTCCGACCGTGGTTTCTCCTTGGCTACCCTCGTCCCGCCGACTGGGGGGTGACGGAGGGCCCCCAGTCTCCATATCAAAGCCGACCGCGCGGTCAGGCAGGGGTCACCTCGGAGTCCCAAACTGAAGCGTTCGCTGGGGAGTCATGGTCCCTTCCTGCCGGCCGCGGTGGGGGCCGATGCCCGACGCCAGGGTCGCGTCCCCCCTTCGGCGCGGAGGATGGAGCCGTGTCATTGCTGGTGCGGTTACTTTACGTGGGTGTTAGCTCGTTCCCACAGACGGCGCCAGATGTTTACGGGTGTTTTCTCACCACTGAATCGTTGACCGACTTCTGTACGGTCAATGTGGTCAAGGTGCCGGTTGAGATCCCTTGGACACGCCAAGCTCATGCACGCTCAGTGTGAGTCGGAGATGGAATTGAGGCTGAGCGTCGGTCCTCGGCTGAAACGGAGCTGAGGGGAGGCCTCGGCTCTGTTTGATGGGCTCGGCCTCGATTGGACGGGCGTCGAGGGGCAGCCTCGGCGCCTCGGTCGGTGGTCGGTCTTCGGTCCGCAGCCACTCCCGCTAGCCGCGAGGGTGGTCATCTGGCGCTGAGGGGTAGCCTCGACGCCTCGGTCAGCTTCTTCCTGGACAGACGAGAAACTCGTCCGGGTGGCCGGACCTTGGTTCTGACCGAATCCCCTCCGATGCCTAAGTCAGATCAGGGTCTGAGGAGTACTCGGCGGGGTAGGTATGACTCTAGAGGAGATCGATACGCTAACCCTCGGCGCGAGCAGGAGGAGGAAGAGAAATGGTGGAAAACCAAAGTCGTTGATGGAATACCTCAGATTTGGGTACCTGGGATTCGATCCCTTGCTTCGTTGTCCTTCCCATCCTTTTATGGAGCTTCGTCCACGTTTGCCCCCCGTCCACGCCCCCACGCTGTCCGTCCCACTCACGCCCCCGAGATCCGTCCCCACGATGGCACCTGCATGCGTCATGGGGGAGCCGATTACGGGGCCCCCTTAATGGACATTAAGGCCTCGTCCCCCGGGGGAGTGGTTACCCCCGGTGATCGTGGGCTGGTTACGAGCGTGTCGGATCGTGGACGGTTCGGGTCTGAGATTTCCCGTGGGTCTCATTGATCGGGACGTACCTTCTTCGTGGGCCTCCCGCCCTCGGGTTGGGCTCGGGCCCCTCGGTTCTGGGGCCTCTCCAATATAGGCGTATCAAGAACAAACATTCATAAGTTTTATCAATCCTGTACTTAGATGGGTAGAACAAACATTCATAAGGAGTAAACAAACACTCATACGGAGTAAATGTTTCTCTTACAACAAATGAGAAGTCTGTGAACCATAAAATCTCACTCAAAGATATTGTTTACGGGTGTTTTCTCACCACTGAATCGTTGACCGATGACTGTGCGGTCAACGTGGTCAAGGGGTCGGTTGAGATCCCTTGGACACCCCAAGCTCACGTGTGCTCAGTGTGGGTCGGAGATGAAATCGAGGTTGAGCGTCGGTCCTCGGCTGAAACGGAGCAGAGGGGAGGCCTCGGCTTTGTTCGATGGGCTCGGCCTCGGTTGGACGGGCATCGAGGGGCAGCCTCGGTGCTTCACTCGGTGCTCGGTCTTCGGTCCGTAGCCACACCTGCTAACCGCGAGGGTGGTCGTCGGGCGCTGAGGGGTAGCCTCGGTGCCTCGGTCAGCTTCTTCCTGAATAGACGAGAAACTCGTTAGGGTGGCCGGACCTTGGTTCCGGCCAAATCCCCTCTGATGCCTAAGTCAGATCAAGGTCTGAAGAGTGCTCGGTAGGGTAGGTATGACTCGAGAGGAGATCGATACGCTGACCCTCAGCACGAGCAAGGGGAGGGAGAGAAATGGCGGAAGCCAAAGTTGTTGATGGAATACCTCAGATTTGGGTACCTGGGATTCGATCCCCTTCTTAGTCGTCCTTCCGGTCCTTTTATGGGGTCTCTGCCACGATTGCCCCCAATCCACGTCCTCCGTCCGCCTCCTTTCATGCCCCCGTGATCCGCCTTCTTCCCCGCCCTGACATGCATCGTGGGGAGACGTTTATTAACGGGCCTCTTAATGGTCATTAAGGGGATGTGGGTTCAAGGGAACGGCTATTTCTGAGGAGCACGAGCTGATCGTGGGTCCCTGGGGGCAGACTGGTCTGGTTTCGGGTTTTATCCGTGGGCCTCGTCAGGCAGGCCCAATCTTGCTCGTGGGCTTCCCGTTCATGGCTGGGCCTCAGGTCCCTACTTCTTGGGCTTCTCCAAAACAGTCGTATCAATTGCCCCCATCGTCTGGGCTGTTCGGTTTCAGCCGGTTCAGTTCGGGCAATGTGACTGTTGGGGGTTTGACATGTGCGTCAGTCAAGGCATGCCCATTAAATGGGGGTCATCATGACACGGCCCGTTTGATCTTCTCCCGGTGCGGGTTTCGAAACGCCGCCGATCGTCTGGTGCTGCCACGTGTTCCTCTCCAGACGATTTGAATTCCTTGATTACTTTGCATATAAAGACGCCGGCTTCCCACGCTTCGATTCTTTCGCGCCCTTCTGATCTTGGTTTTGCAAGCTCCCTCTTTCCGTCGTCTCTCTCCCTTCAGCTCCTTCTCAAGGTAACCTCCTTTTCTTCTTTTGCCCCATGGCTACGCTTAGAATAGGCAACTCGGCGTCGGGATCTAGGGACCCCCCGGCGCCTGAGTCCGGCAATGTCCCACCTGTGGGACCTGTGGTCCAATCCGGGTCTCGTCCCGTTCAGGACAACGGGAAAAGGAAGCTTTTCACGGACCCCGTCAGCGATGACATGGCTCAGGCCATCGAGAGGTTTGACGTTCCCCCGGCGGTCCTCGAATCGCCGTCCAAGGCCCCTTTCCTGGCGGCTGCGGAGATCCGGGAGAAGTATTTATATCATCCGTACGACGTTCGGACTCCTTTCAACGATGAATGGATCTGCTTCCCGCGGAGTAACGAGATTGGCGTTTATGTTGAGATGTTTCGCTTGGGCCTCCGTTTCCCCCTTCACCCCTTCATCATCCAGGTTATGGAATTGCTGATGGTGTCCTTGTGCTAGTTGACCCCATACTCCGTCGCGGTGCTGACTAGGTTCATCATGCTCTGCCGTATCCATGGCTTAGAGCCGTCCATTCCCCTTCTCTTTCATTATTATCGGGTTCAGACGGTCGGCGAAGGGTCGTGGCAGCACCTCTGGGCTCGCGCGGGGAGGGAGTGTTTGCTCGGTCTACCCTGCTGGGTGGGGGACTGGAGCTCGAGCTATGTCTTTGTCGTCTTTCCTGAGGACGCTGAGATCTTGACAGGTTGGGGAGGGCTATGTCAATACGACTTGACGTTGACCCTCTCCGAGGCTGACTAGGCAGCAGTTCGGCTGCTGTCGTCTCTTTCCCTAGAGGAGAGGTCGATCTGGCCTCTGCTGGACGACCTGCTTCTCAAGACCGTTCTATGGTCACCCGGTAGGCTCTTCCTTTCTTTCTGTTTTCTCTCTCGCTTACCCTGATCTTCTTTCCTTCCGCAGAGATGGCCGGACGAGAATTTACCCGGAACGTCAACGAACTCATCCGGAGGGGTTCCAGCCGAAGTCGAGGGAACCCATCGGGACAGGCGCCCCCGTCGCACCGTCGACGAAGAGGTGCGTCAGGCCGAGCCTGCCGTGGGGAGAGTGGAGCCCATGGTTGTGGTGACGCCTCCCCCCTTGGCCACGGAGAACCTCCCTGAGGGTGAGGCCCCGGGGGCCAAACTCCCTCACCCCGCCCAAGCCGAGGGAGGTGACGCGGGGGCCGAGCCGACTCCTCGCGCGCCCGTGGGCGGTCGAGGCGCGGGGCGTAAGCGTTCTCCCCCGACTTCTGTCGGCCCCAGCGAGAGGAAAAGGAGGAATGAGGGTGGGGAGACCCTCACTCCGATGGCCTCCAAGGTGCCGACGGCCTTCGGTGATACTCTCTCGCTGACCCTGGTGGTCACTCCCGCTGCCTCGGCCGAACCTTCCTTGGTGGGAGCCGGCGGCGTGCTGGCGAATGTCCTGGAGGGCCCCGAGGTTACCCCCGGGGACTTGGTATTCGTTGATTGGACCGTGGCCAACCAGTTGGCTCACGGCTCCGTCCTCCCGAGGGACCGATCTCTCCTGGAGAGAGCTCCCATCGACACCTTGTCGGACTCCCTAGTCTGGCAGCTTCAACAGGTTTGGCCGCTTTGCTGTTTCCAGACCTGTCTCCTGATCTTCCTCTACATGACTTCTTCCTTTTTTACAGGCCACTGTGATGGCCGTCGAGGCGCAGCGTCAGGCGGCCCGGGCGAGGGAGCTGGAAGAGTCCGCTGCCCGGGAGCGCACAAGGGCCGGGGCGGAGGTGGCCGTCCAAGAGGCGCGCATGGAAGCTCGGCATCTCCGACGCCGGGTGGACGAGCTTGCTGCTCAAGTGATGGACCTCCGGGAAGAGCTGGACGACACTCAGAGGTCGGCCCGAGAAGCGGAAGAGGCGTTCCGCTAGGAGAGGAGCGATCTCCAGAGCGAGCTGGCGGACTTGCACCAGATGACCCGGTTCGTCGACGAGGTGGAGAGGGGCGTCGGCGGGGTCCTGGGGGCGAGGATCACAGAGGTCCTTAGGGAGGCCTTCAGCTCTTATGAGGACCTTCTTGCCCCTCGGATCATTGACGTCGTCCGGAACTCCTTCCGGCGATTTGCGGAGCATGCCCGGCAGCCCCTCCTGCCCGTCGATTCCTCGCGCTCCGAGCAGGGCGAGGTGCCAGAGGATGCTTCCTCCCGTGCCCCGGGGCCTTAGGCCTTCGTATCTTGTTCTCTCCCTTCTCTTTTGGCTTGTAATTTTGAACAATTTTATTTATATAGCTTCTTTGTCGCTGGGGGTTTTCCGCCCTGCGGGGACCCTCAGCCTTTTTGATCCTTTATTGTGTTTTGAACTGGTCACGATTTCCACATTCCGCCTGCATCCCTTTATTGCTCGTGGCGAGGGCGAAGGATCTTCAGAATTTCGAACCCGTAGGCATCTTGGATTGGGACCTTATTGTCGCCCTCGTCTGTTTCGCCACAGTTTTTCCTCCATTCGTGATACTTGGTTCGCTTTGGTAGTCGCCTCACACGCAGCTGGGTTGCTCCCAGTCTTGCAGTCAGTCGGATCGGTCGATCGGCGAGGGGGGGCTGCCCCTCGGCTTACGACCAGCAGAGTCCCCCGTCCGTTAGGGGAGTCGCCTCTAGCCTTACGAGCGGGCGGACCATTTGGTTGGCGAGGGGGCTGCCCCTCGGCTTATAACCGACCGATGTCCCCGTCTGCTGGGGGAGTTGCCCCCAGCCTTATGAGCGGGTGGATCGTTCGGTTGGTGAGGGAAGCTATCCCTCGGCTTACAAACGACCGATGCCCCCATCTGCTGGGGGAGTTGCCCCCAGCCTTACGAGCGGGCGGATCGTTCGGTTGTCGAGGGGGGCTGCCCCTCGGCTTATAACCGACCGATGTCCCCGTCTGCTGGGGCAGTTGCCCCCCGTCTTACGAGCGGGTGGATCGTTCGGTTGGTGAGGGGGCTGCCCCTCGGATTATAACCGACCGATGTCCCCGTCTGTTGGGGGAGTTGCCCCCAACCTTATGAGCGGGCGGATCGTTCGGTTGGCGAGGGAAGCTATCCCTTTGCTTATAACTGACCGATGTCCCCGTCCGCTGAGGGAGTTGCCCCCAGCCTTATGAGCGGGTGAATCGTTCAGATGGCGAGGGAAGCTATCCCTCGGCTTATGACCGATCGATGTCCCCGTTTGCTGGGGGAGTTTCCCCCAGCCTTACGGGTGGTTTTAAGGATCGGCCTGCTGGGGGAGTTGCCCCATCCTTACGGCCGACCGATTCGGTGGGCCTGCGGAGGGTTGCTCTCCGGCTTAGGGCTGACCGCAGAACCCGTCTGCTGGGGGAGTTTCCCCCGGACTCACGGACGAGTTTACGGATCGGCCTGCTGGGGGAGTTGCCCCCCAGCCTTACGTCCGACCGATTCGGTGGGCCGATGGAGGGTTGCTCTCTGGCTTAGGGCCGACCGCAGAACCCGTCTGCTGGGGGAGTTGCCCCCAGACTCACGGACGGGTTCACAGATCGGCATGCTGGGGGAGTTGCCGCCAGCCTTACAACCGACCGATTCGGGGGGCCTGCGGAGGGTTGCTCTCCGGCTTAAGGCCGGCCGCAGAACCCGTCTGCTGGGGGAGTTGCCCCCAGACTCATGGACAGGTTTACAGATCGGCCTGCTGGGGGAGTTACCCCCAGGCTTACGGCCGACCGATTCAGGGGGGGGGGGGGGGGGGGGCTTGCGGAGGGTTGCTCTCCGGCTTAGGGCCGACCGTAGAACCCGTCTTCTGAGGGAGTTGCCCCCAGACTCACAGACGGGTTTACAGATCGGCCTGCTGGGGGAGTTGCCCCCTAGCCTTACGGTCGATAGGTTCGGTTTCCCGCCTCCGGTCTGTCGAGCGAAAGCAGTCCTCCGGGAGAGGAGATCGAGTTCTCTATCGCGTTTTGAAACGGTCATTCAGCTAAATGCAGAAAAAAGAGATTGCGTTTGTACCAACAAGGTCCTTCTTTCTTTCCATGGTCCAGTACATTTGGAGGAAAAACAAAAAACGGAGGGAGTCAAGGCTGGATAGCCCTCCTTCGGCAAGGTTACGGCCGTTTGTCCCGTCCGCTAACTCGATGACGGGCATGGGCGCCTGGACTACGTTTACATTCTTCCCCTTGTACGGCTGCCTAGATGTCCCCTCCCCCGGAGTGAGATCATCGGTGAAGTTCTTCAAGTGCCCCCGACTCACCAGCTTCTCTATGTCTTTCTTCAGATGCCAGCAGTCGTCGGTGTCGAGGCCGTTGTCCTTGTGATATTTGCAATATTTCTCTTCGTCTCTCCCACCTCTCTTCATCCTCGGAGGAGGCCGGTTCATGCGCCCCTCCTTCTGGGCGTGTGCGAGGACAACGTCCGGGGCAAGGTTCAGCTGGGTGTGCCGCGGTTCTTCCCTCCGCTGCTTTCCTCTAGCCGTTTTCTCCTGTCGATGCTCCTCCGAGCCGCAGCGCTCACTTTCG
>JAULAV010007380.1:0-28654 GCA_030789695.1 Scilla litardierei | reverse complement strand
TCTTCACCTTCAACTGATGGTAACCACTCCTCAAATCCAATTTTGAAAACACCCTCGAACCTCCAAGCTGATCAAAGATATCATCGATGCGAGGCAACGGGTATTTATTCTTAATGGTCACCGCATTCAATCCCCGATAGTCCACGCACATGCGACGCGAACTATCCTTCTTCTTAACCAGCAACACCGGTGCTCCCCACGGAGACACACTGGGATTAATATAACCCTTCAGCAACAGCTCATCCAACTGCTTCCGCAACTCTTCCAATTCAGCAGGTGCCATACGATACGGCGCCTTCGAAATCGGCTGCGCACCTGGAACGAGGTCAATAGAAAATTCCAGAGCTCGATCAGGCGACAATCCAGACATCTCCTCGGGGAAGACGTCGCCAAAATCTCGCACCACAGCTGGCCACTCCAGCTCCATCTGCATAGCTACAGCCTCCAGCGGCCTGGCCCGAAATCTGACAGGACCAAGCGAACTGCTACCACGACTGAACTCAAATACTGGATGTCCGGGAATCTCGAACACCACCTTCTTCCTCCTGCAGTCGATCGTAGCATAGAAGCCCGCGAGCCAATCCATCCCAAAGACCGCATTGTAGTTGGTGATGTTGTGGACAATAAAATCAGCATAAAGCTCATGTCCACAAACCACCACAGAGCAAGGACTGCACCCACGATGCACCGTGACTACTCCATTCCCTGTGACAATATTCCAACTCTTGGAGAGAGGGTCGTCGACAAGGAATGCTTCTCCACGAAGCTCTGGGCCAAAATGCACATTGACGCACCTGAGTCAAAGAGGACTCGGGCAGGGAACGTGCAAACCAAAACCACACCTAACAAACAGTCTAATCGATCAAATCTTATTCTAGCAACACCATACACCAGCATTCACATAATTTAACAATCAATTAATTAAGGAAGGAACAATCTAGATCGAAAGTTACCTGCAATGACCTCATCCATGGCCAAAACCTCCTCCTCAGTCATTAGAAATGCCTGCCTCCTCGGCGGCCCGCTCAAAAGCCTGCCTCTGCGGGACGAGGGGCACCCCACGACCAGCGGGCACCGGGGCTCTCTGCTGCAACGGCGGGGCAGCAATAGGCGTCCGCCAAGGTTGCCTCAACTTCGGGCACTCCCTGAGAGCATGGGCGGGATCTCCACAGGCAACACATTGCCCCAAGAACCTCCTACATGATTCCTTGATATGGCCCTCCTTGCCACAGAAATGGCAAGTCCTTCGAACAGGCCCTCCTGGCCTCTTGAACTGAACAGGCTGGTTCGGCCTGAATCCAGGTCGAACCACAGCTCTTGCCTGCTCCACAGGCCTCTTCCCAGCACCAACAACAGACCCCTTCCTCTGGTTCACAAGCAGCTCCTGCCTCTTGGCAGCGACCAAAACTTTCTGATAAGATTCCCGGTCAGAAGAGGTCACAAAGCTCTGGAGCTCTGAAGCAAGCCCCTGCAGAAACCTCTGAGCTCGCTCCTCAGCGTCCTGCACCATCTTTGGTGCAAACCGACTCAGCCTCATGAACTCCTGGTGGTACATGTCCACCGACGAGTTCCCCTGCTTCAGATCGATAAAACGATGCATCATCTCTTCCCTGGCAGCCTTCGGGAAGAACTCACCATCAAATCTGGCCTTGAAGGTAGCCCAGACGATCGGCTCAACCAACATCTTTTCTTCAGCATCCCACCAATTCCTGGCGTTATCCTTCAGCTGGCGCTTCGCCAAGTCAACCCAACTCACTTCGTTGACCTTGGACATCTTCAGATTGTCCTCAATATTCCTCATCCATTCATCAGCAGCTAGGGGACCTTCGGTTCCATCAAAATACGCAGGACCCAGCTCTCTGAACTGCTTCGCCCCGGGCTCAGGGCGAGGGGTCTCCACCACCCGAGCAGCTCGAGCCACCGGAGCATTCTGCACTTGCAGAAGCACACCCTGCTGAACCTGCATCATCTGCAACATCATCCTCATCATCTCCCCATTAGTGGGCTCCCGCTCAGTCTCCTCGTCGTGAGGGGGCGCACCACTACCACCACCTCGGGTGATCCGTCTTCCTGCCATCTAATGACGCAGAAAACGAAACAATTAGACTCATAGCTTAGGGCTCAGGGGTCGAAATTATTTGTTGGACAATCTTGCATTATTATTGTTATCCCGATAATCGCAATTACAGAGGAGACCTGCATGGGCCACCACTAAAACCTGTCACGACCAGCTTCCCTAAAATGGAGGCGAGACGTGAAAAGGTCCGCACGGGAGTGGAGCGGTGAAGCCCCAAACCCGATAAGCGTCAACTTAGTATAAGCAGGTCCCTGTAATTGCAATTGAAATAACAACAATAATAATAAGAGACGGATAAGAAACACCAATCCCAAAGTTTGTCCACAAAATATTCAACATCACAGAAAAGCCACCAGGCTAAAGGAAAGAGTCTAAGGGCCCAGAACAAGGCCAAACAAAAGCAACGACATAAATAAGTATAGGTGCCACGCACCAATAACAAAACCACTGTCTAACAAGAATAAAGCACAACGGAGACACTAGGACTGGTCCCCAGTGTCCACGTACTCCCCGTCCAACACGGGCTCAAGCTCGGCGTCCGCAAACACCTCACCCTCAGCGGGCAACTCAGGCTCAAGGTCTAACATGCGTCACCCAAAAGAGAAAGGGGCACATGTCAGCAAGTCTAAAAAGACTTGGGCAAGGAAACTGAAAGTGACTAACAACCTAGCATTTAAATGTTAGACAATGGCATGGCAGTTAAGTATGATGCAATAGTTAAAATAGAGGCAAACACGCACGATGTAGCAAAAGCTACCAACTCACTAATTCACGAATCACTTATCACTGTTTTCACTTGTGCACTAGAGATTTCGCCTGCTGGCTGGAGTGGCGGATCAGGCCATCTCGTGCTCAGGTGGCCGCTTATCTCTTACCCCACCCATATGTGTCGAGCGTTGGGATTTCCAACTCACTGAGCTCGCTTCTGGAACACGAGCCAGGAAGTGTAATTGGCATAGGGTTGTGCCCACGAAAAGTGGGTGCCTAGCCGGTATCCGAGCGTTGGGGTTTCCAACTACAGGGCTCGCTTCTGGAACACGAGCCAGGAATATAATGTTGTAGCGTGTACTACACAATCACAATAATTTATCACTATGCAATGACATGAACAAATGATTGCGTACTGTTAATTGAATTTAAACGTGACATACAAGCATGATGAGGGTGACGGACCAAGCTTCGTTGTCAAGCTAGGTCAATGGCGTCTAAACGGCTATCCTTTCACCGTTTAGTCTCTTTTACGCTAAAACAAGGTTATGGCCTAAGACATGGCCCAAATCAAGAGATGCAAGTTTCACTTGCCTATCACCGGGGAGAACGGTTACGAAAGTTCGTTTCTGCGGATGCTAGGCTACGGGGAATCGCTGTTATGGGGAACAATCATCAAAACACAAGTATTTTATTAGGGTTTCATAAAAATTACAATAAGATAAGAAAACGACGGTAGATCGATTTCTTACCGAGAGGAGGCGGAAGGAATACTCCGGGGAACCCTAGGACCAGATCTGGAGAAGATTGGAGAAGTTTGGGGAAACTAGGGTTTAGGGGGATTTTGGGGATTTGATGGGTTTTGATGGAGATTTGGGGAAGTTGAGAGGTGGATGGAGTGAATGGATGGTTTGGATGATGATTCTAGGGCTTGGAATGGAGAAATGGAGCTTGGAGGAAGATGGGGGATCAATGGGGGAAGATTTTAGGGTTTTGGGTCGTGTTGGAGGAAGAAGAAACGTTTGGGTTGGGTATTTATAGGCTAGGCTGGCGGCTGCCCAGAAATTAGGGTTTTAACACAGACTAGTCGGTCAAAGAACAACCACTGACCGACTAGTTTGGCAACTAGTCGGTCGGTCGACCAACGCAGACCGACTAAGTGCAAACAGTAACTCCTGAACGAAAATAGGATATAGAGTTAGTCGGTCCATGAACAAGTACTGACCGACTAGTTTAGCATCTAGTCGGTCGATGAACGTTCTTAGACCGACTAAGAGTAAACAGTAACTGATACAAAAATAATATGATGAGTTAGTCGGTTCAAGAAGCATGGCTGACCGACTAGTTTGCAACCTAGTCGGTCAACAACTCTTCTTAGACCGACTAACGATAAACAGTAGCTTCCTCAGAAAATTAGAAAGCTCACTAGTCGGTCCAAGAAGGATTGCCGACCGACTGGATCGTCATCTAGTCGGTCGGTACCCCTTCTTATACCGGCTAATGAGCACAGAAAGTTCCGATACGGAGCACGAGGCCCCGTGATCGAATCCTAAGACTCCTAGGATTGATCTAATAGTTAGATATGACCGTTATGAAGCCCGTCACAAACGACGTACTTCGAAATCGACGATCCTAAGGAAGAAACGAGATAATACGACGAATCGATCGAAAATGAAAGTTACGGAGACGCAAACCACACAAGAGGAGAAAATCCACCAAAACATATATTATATTATAATAAATTCAGATACAAGGAAACCAGTCGTTACAGGGATCGTCCGTGAAGTTCTTCAAGTGACCCCGACTCACTAGTTTCTCTATATCTTTCTTCAAATGCCAGCAGTCGTCGGTGTCGTGGCCATTGTCCTTGTGATACTTGCAATATTTTTCTTCGTCTCTTCCACCTCTTTTCATCCTTGGAGGGGGTCGGTTCATGCGCCCCTCCTTCTGGGCCTGCGCGAGGACCACGTCCGGGGCAACGTTCAGCTGGGTGTGCCGCGGCTCCTCTCTTCGTTGCTTGCCTTGGGCATTTCTCTATTGTCGACGCTCCTTCGAGCCGCGACGATCACTTTCTTTGCGCTTGGATCCCCGCTTGGTCCTTCTGTCGTCGACGGCCAGGGCCTCTTCAGTTAGCATGAAGTGCTCTGTCCGTGCCATGACCCCGGCGAGGTCCTTCGGGGGGTCGTTGTGCAGCGATTTCTTCAGGCCCCTGTGCCGCAACCCCTTCTGCAGGGCCGTCTTCACCACCAGCTCGGGGCAGCTCTCCATGTTGAGTCGCTCTGTGTTGAAGCGGCGCATGAAGTGCCTCAGGGATTCCCCGTGACCCTGCATCACATTGAACAAAAGTTCCGAATCCGGCTTTACCTGTCGTCCGGTTACAAACTGTTTGCAGAACAACTGGGCGAGCTCCTCGAAGCTATCAATGGATCGGTTGGGCAGGGTGTGGTACCAGGTCCTTGTCGCTTTCCGAAGGGTGGAATTGAAACCCCTGCAGAGGAGGGTGTCGTGGGCCCCCTGGAACGCCATGACCCCTTCGTAATCCGTTACGTGATCAGCGGGATCGCCCGTGCCATCGTACTTCTCCAGCGTCGGTACCTTGAAACTTGAGGGCACTCGTGCCTCAGTTATTCTCCGGGTTAGGGGGCATTGTTCGCCATTAACGCCCCCCGACCGTCCTCCTCCATTTATCTCGCGCTCGCCAGGCAGCAGTGGGGGGATAGGCTCAGGCCTGGCCGTCCCCTGTGCCCTCTGTAAGCCGGAGGCGGGGCCCGTTCTGGGCGCGTCTCTTTTCCTGCCTCGGTATTCTCGCCTGTCATGCTTCACTCGGAGGGGACTTCCGCTCCGCCGGGACCGATCTCCGTAATCTCGGCAGTTGTCCCGTTGGTGCCTGGATGAATATGATCGTCTAGTCGAGGCGGCCACCGACTTCTCCTCGGATTGTTCGAAGCCCCTCTTGCTTCTCTCGTGAAGCGAGGTGGGGGTAGGAGACCGTGCTGGGTCGAAGCCCGGCATAGTGAATCACCGCTCCAGGTTGGGCCCTCCCTTCCCGTGGTCGGTGACCACGGCGGACCGCATGGGTTGGTGGCCCCATCCCCAGCGGTGGGCCTCGCTCAGCTCATCTCCCTGGGTGGGCGCGTCGCCGACGAGTTGTTGAATCGTTGCGGCCAACGTCCGGATGTTGGCGTTGGTCTCCTGAGCGAAGGTGCGGAGCTGCTCTTGGGTGATCGATCGGGACTCGCATGTCCCCTCGGTGGTGCGGCTGAGCTGATTTTCCTGGGGAATGTAATCTCCCTCCTCCTGGATGAGGGGCATGAGCCCCGCTCCATTGCAGATGGCTTCCATTCCGGTGGTTTGATGTGGGCTTGCTTTCGTTCCCACAGACGGCGTCAGATGTTTACGGGTGTTTTCTCACCACAAGATCGTTGACCATGGGTTGAACGGTCAACGTAGTCAAGGGGCCAGTTGAGGTCCCTTGGGTGTGCCGTGCACACGTGCACTCAGCGCTGGTCAGAGATGGAGTCGGGGTCGAGCGCCGAATCCGAGCGGGCGTCGGCTCTTGGTTGAAGCAGAGCGGAGGGGAAGCCTCGGCTCGGTTTCGATGGGCTCGGCCTCGATCGAACGAGTGTCGAGGGGTAGCCTCGGCGCCTCGGTCAGCTTCTTTCTGAATAGACGAGAAACTCGTCAGGGTGGCCGGACCTTGGTTCCGGCCGTATCCCCTCCGATGCCTAAGTCAGATCAGGGTCTGAAGGGTACTCGACGGGGTAGGCACGACTCGAGTGGAAATCGATACGCTGACCCACGGCGCGAGCAGGGGGAAGGAAGAGCAAAGGCGGAAGTCCAAGGTTGTTAATGGTATACCTTAGATTAGAATACCTGGGGTTCCATCCCTTGCTCCGTTGTCCCTCCGATTCTTTTATAGAGTCTTTGCCCCGACTGCCCGCGCCGTCACGCCATCACCCCCACGCGTGTCCTCGAGATCCGTCCCCACGATGTCGCCTGTCAGCGTCATGGGAGAGCTGAATGCCCCCCGTCCACGCCGTCACGCCGTCCGCCCCCAACTTACGCCCTTGAGATCCGTCCCCATAATGTCGCCGGCCAGCGTCATGGGGGAGCCGATTGCCGGTCATGGGCCTTTAGACCAACCACCCCGGAGGAGTGGTTTCTTCCGGGGATCGCGGGCTGGCTACGAGCGTGTCGAACCGCGGGTGGTTTGAGCTCTCGGGGGCCTCATTGAGCGGGCCGTGTTTTCTTCGTAGGCCTCGTCTGGCGGGGCCCCATCTCGCTAGCAGGCTTCTTGTCCACCGCTGGGCCTTGGGCTTTCATCCTTTGGGCTTTTCAAAATAGTCGTATCAATATGAGTGTGATATCAAAAGACTAGTAATATAGCTGTATCAATGAGACGCATGATATAATATGAATTTTAGGATTATGAAATCAAGCATAATATCAGTAATCTTAGAAATCAATCAAGAGATTCGGTTGATATTACAAGATATACTCCACAAAAATGCTCAATATAGATTGATACAAGATGTTACAAAATGTTACTGTCAATAGATTTGAACTGTTATATGGATGGTTCAAACCATGTATGGCGTAGTTTGAACTCCGCAGGATGTGGTTCGAGCACTAGAACAAGAGAAAAACAATATGTGATAACAATAATAAAGCACAATGACATTAATAATCATGGCAAAAAGAAGGAACATAAAGGTAAGTGATTTTAATCACGATGGTTCCATATCCACGTGTGTACCTTCACTGCCTAAGGACTCCTGCCTTAGGATTCTTACTGGTAATCAACACCAAGATTACAGTGGTCACTCCATTCACCACAGTATGTGGTATTTCCTCACATGTCAACCTATGACACGCCGTGTTTTACCAATATCATATTTGAAGATGTAGAACAAACACTTTGGTAGAGATGATTCGAACCATGTCTAAGGTGGGTTAAACCATACATGAGGTGAATCGAATCAAATTACTAGAACATGACCGAATCATTGAATTGATCAAAAATGAGAATCAAATTGAACAAACGATTCAACTTAGAGATGTCCTAATAAGAATACTGAATCAAAAATGTAACAAACTAGAATACACCTAAGATAATCTATGAGTTTGTACCAATCGTATGACCTTATCCTCGTCTCAACCATTTGCGGTACAATTCCTATAATAGAAAAACAATAGTAACAGATGATCTTCAACTTAGAAAGCTTTGTAGTCTTCTTCTTCATATGATGTAACTTCTTTTACATTGATTGAACTCGAGTAATTTTGAATTTGTGGGAGTACATATGTCTATCTGTTTACGGGTGTTTTCTCACCACAGCTCGTTGACCGTCGGCTGTATGGTCAACGTGGTCAAGGGGCCGACTTGAGGGTCCCTTGGGTTCGCCGAGCCCGCTTGTTCTCGGCGCTACAGAGCTGAGGGGAAGCCTCGGCTCCGTGAGTCGGCCTCGGCTGGGTCGCGCTCAGCCTCGGTCGTATCCGTGTCGAGGGATAGCCTCGGCGCCTTGCGAGTGGGTCGGTACTTGATCAGTCGTCCACCTGACGACTGCGACGGTGATGGCCGACCGACGCTGAGGGGTAGCCTCGGCGCCTCGTATGTCTTCTTCCTGGACAGATGAAGAAACTCGTCAGGGAGGCCGGACCTAGGTTCCGGCCAAAGCCCCTCCGATGCCTAAGTCAGATCAGGATCTGAAAGGATACTCGGCGGGGGAGATCCGGCTTGTGAGGAAGCCGGAACATCAACCCAGGCGACGCGAGTTTTGGGGGAGGGAGGATATGGGTGACGAAAGACTAGGTCGTTGATGGAGTACATCTGTGTTGGTTACCTGAGTTTCGATCCCCTTCTTCGTCGTCCTAGCCTTCCCCTTATAGGGTCCTTTGTGATTGCCCCACGTCCTGCCTCCTCTCACGTCCCCACGATCCGCCTCCGCCTCCTCCCACTCGCGCGTCGTCGTGGGGTGGCCTATTAACGGGTCCGTTAATGGCCATCATGGGATCGCGGATTCAGAGGGGCCTGCGGAGGGTTGCACTCCGGCTTAGGGCCGACCGCAGAACCCGTCTACTGGGGGAGTTTCCCCCAGACTCACGGACGGGTTTACAGATCGGCCTGCTGGGGGAGTTGCCCCCAGCCTTACGGCCGATAGGTTCGGTTTTCCGCCTTTGGTCTGTCGAGCGAAAGCAGTCCTCTGGGAGAGGAGATCGAGTTCTCTATCACGTTTTGAAACGACCATTCAGCTAAATGCGGAAAAAAGGGATTGCGTGTGTACCAAAAAAGGTCCTTCTTTCTTTCCACGGTCCAGTACATTTGGAGGAAAAACAAAAAACGGAGGGAGTCAAGGTAGGATAGCCCTCCTCCGACGAGGTTACGGCCGTTTGTCCCGTCCGCTCACTCGATGATGCCCATGGGCGCCTGGACTACGTTTACATTCTTCCCATTGTCCGGCTACCTGGATGTCCCCTCCCCCGGAGCGGGATCGTCGGTGAAGTTCTTCAAGTGCCCCCGACTCACCCGCTTCTCTATGTCTTTCTTCAGATGCCAGCAGTCGTCGGTGTCGTGGCCGTTGTCCTTGTGATATTTGCAATATTTCTCTTTGTCTCTCCCACCTCTCTTCATCCTCGGAGGAGGCCGGTTCATGCGCCCCTCCTTCTGGGCGTGTGCGAGGACAACATCCGGGGCAACGTTCAGCTGGGTGTGCCGCGGTTCTTCCCTCCGCTACTTTCCTCTAGCCTTTTTCTCCTGTCGATGCTCCTCCGAGCCGCGGCGCTCACTTTCGTCACGCTTGGATCCTTGCTTGGTCCTTCTGTCGTCGACGACCAAGGCCTCTTCTGTCAGCATGAAGCGCTCGGCCCGCGCCATGACCCCGGCGAGGTCCTTCGGAGGATCGTTGTGTAACGATTTCTTCAGGTCCCTGTGCCGTAATCCTTTCTTCAGGGCTGTCTTCACGACCAGCTCGGGACAACTCTCCACGTTCAGTCGTTCCGTGTTGAAGCGACGCATGAAGTGCCTCAGGGATTCTCCGAGACCATGCACCACATTGAATAAGAGTTCCGAGTCCGGCTTTACCTGTCGCCCGGCCATGAACTGCTTGCAGAACAACTAGGTGAGCTCCTCGAAGCTATCAATGGAGCGGTTGGTCAGGCTGTGGTACCAGGTCCTCGCTGCTTTCCGGACGGTGGAATAGAAACCCCTGCAGAGTAGGGTGTCGTCGGCCCCCTGGAACGCCATGACCCCCTCGTAGTCCATCACGTGGTCCGCGGGATCGCCCGTGCCGTCGTACTTCTCCAACGTCGGTACCTTGAAACTTGAGGGCACCCGTGCCTCAGTTATCCTCCGGATTAGGGGCATCGTTCACCATTAACGCCCCCGGCCGCCCTCCTTCGCTTATCTCGTGATCGCCTGGTCGTAATGGGGGGACAGGTTCAGGCTTGGCTGTCCCTTGTGCCCCAGCAAAACTGGGGGCGGGGCTCGATCTGGGTGCGTCCCCTTTCTCGCTTCGGTATTCTCGCCTGTCCCGCTTCACTCGGCGGGCACTTCCGTTCCGCTGGGACCGATCCCCCAAGTCTCGGCGATCGTCCCGTCGGTGCCTGGACGAGCCTGATCGTCTAGACGAGGCGTTCACCAACTCGCCCTCGGATCGCTCGAAGCCCCTCTTGTTTCCCTCGTGAAACGAGGTGGGGGTGGGGGACCGTGCTTGGTTGAAGCACTGCATGGTGAATCGCCGCTCCAGGTTGGGCACCCCGTTCCTGTGGTCGTGACTACGGCGGACCGCATGGTTGGTGACCCCCTCCCCAACTGTGGGCCTCATCCACCCCGTCTCCCTGGATGGGCGTGTTGCCGACGAGTTGTTGAATTGTTGTGACCAACGTCTGGATGTTGGTGTTGGTCTCCTGGGCGAAGGTGCGGAGCTGTTCCTGGGTGACCGATCGGGACTCGCCTGTCCCCTCGGTGGTGTGGCTGAGATGGTTCTCAGGGGGAATGTAATCTCCATCCTCTTGGATTTGGGACATGCGCCCCGCGCCATTGCAGATGGGTTCCATTCCGGTGGTTTGATGTGGGCTTGCTTCGGTTCCCACAGACGGCGCCAGATGTTTACAGGTGTTTTCTCACCTCTGAATCGTTGACCGATGACTGTGCGGTCAACGTGGTCAAGGGGTCGGTTGAGATCCCTTGGACACGCCAAGCTCACGTGTGCTCAGCGTGGGTCGGAGATGGAATTGAGGTTGAGCGTCGGTCCTCGGCTGAACGGAGCAGAGGGGAGGCCTCGGCTCTATTCGATGGGCTCGGCCTCGGTTGGACGGGCGTCGAGGGGCAGCCTCGGCGCTTCGCTCGGTGCTCGGTCTTCGGTCCGTAGCCACACCCGCTAGCCGCGAGGTTGGTCGTCGGGCGCTGAGGGGTAGCCTCGGCGCCTCGGTCAGCTTCTTCCTGAATGGACGAGAAACTCGTCAGGGTGGCCGGACCTTGGTTCCGGCCGAATCCCCTCCGATGCCTAAGTCAGATCAAGGTCTGAAGAGTGCTTGGCGGGGTGGGTATGACTCGAGAGGAGATCGATACGCTGACCCTCGGCATGAGCAGGGGGAGGGAGAGAAATGACGGAAGCCAAAGTCGTTGATGGAATACCTGGGATTTGGGTACCTGGGATTCGATCCCCTTCTTAGTCGTCCTTCCGGTCCTTTTATGGGGTATCCGCCACGATTGCCCCAAATCCACGTCCTTCGTCTGCCTCCTTTCATGCCCCCGCGATCCGCCTCGTTCCCCATCCTGACGTGCATCGTTGGGAGGCGTTTATTTACGAGCCTATTAATGGTCATTAAGGGGCTGCGGGTTCAAGGGAACGACTATTTCTGAAGAGCACGAGCTGATCGTGGGTCCCCGAGGGCAGACTGGTCCGGCTTCGGGTTTTATCCGTGGGCCTCGTCAGGCGGGCCCAATCTTGCTCGTGGGCTTCCCCGTTCATGGCCAGGCCTCGGGTCCCTGCTTCTTGGGCTTCTCCAAAACAGTCGTAGTCGTATCAGGTATAATTCCATCATAATGGAAGATGAGTCAAAATTTCAATATATGTCGTGTGAGTGGCATAAATAAGAGTAATAAAGATGTATCCTATATGATGTAAGATGATTCATAATATTAATATACGAGTGTGATATCAAAAGACGAGCAATATAGCTGTATCAATGAGACGCATGATATAATATGAATTTTAGGATTATGAAATCAAGCATAATATCAATAATCTTAGAAATCAATCAAGAGATTCGGTTGTTGATACAAGATGTTACAAAATGTTACTGTCAATAGATTTGAACTGTTATATGGATGGTTCAAACCATGTATGGCGTAGTTTGAACTCCGCAGGATGTGGTTCGAGCACTGGAACAAGAGAAAAACAATATGTGATAACAATAATAAAACACAATGACATTAATAATCATGGCAAAAAGAAGGAACATAAAAGTAAGTGATTTTAATCACGATGGTTCCATATCCCCGTGTGTACGTTCACTGCCTAAGGACTCCTGCCTTAGGATTCTTACTGGTAATCAACACCAAGATTACAGTGGTCACTCCATTCACCACAGTATGTGGTATTTCCTCACATGTCAACCTAGGACACGCCGTGTTTTACCAATATCATATTTGAAGATGTAGAACAAACACTTTGGTAGAGATGATTCGAACCATGTCTAAGGTCGGTTAAACCATACATGAGGTGAATCGAATCAAATTACTAGAACATGACCGAATCATTGAATTGATCAAAAATGAGAATCAAATTGAACAAACGATTCAACTTAGAGATGTCCTAATAAGAATACTGAATCAAAAATGTAACAAACTAGAATACACCTAAGATAATCTATGAATTTGTACCAATCGTATGACCTTATCCTCGTCTCAACCATTTACGGTACAATTCCTATAATAGAAAAACAATAGTAACAGATGATCTTCAACTTAGAAAGCTTTGGTAGTCTTCTTCTTCTTATGATGTAACTTCTTTTACATTGATTGAACTCGAGTAATTTTGAATTTGTGGGAGTACATATGTCTATCCATTTTCCTTTAAGTATAAACCATTAAGCTCTTCCATCAGCCACCATCAGGGCATGTCTTAATTTTTAAATTTAGACATTAGAAATATTATCAGTTTTACAAATCTGATCATTTCATCACTCAAATCATTGAGTCCAACGAATATTGGAAGGCTTGTGGACAATGTCAGAACCAGACTTTTAGTTTAGTAGGGTCTCAATACATATATATTTTTAGTGGGGGCCTAATACATATACATACCTATATACATGTACTTACCTATATACATACACACACATATTTTTATACATACTTGCATAAACAAGTATATTTTTTCAAATTACTTCCGTCCTTGCTTGTGGATCTCTTTTTAATTTAGATGTTAGCCTAGAGTTAACTGTGTCCATCAATGATTAGAAGCAGGGATGCAGTATGTATTAAAATGATTAGATAAATATTTTATAAACATTATAAACACATACCAACAAATAGTTATGTTCCTGGAATTTTACAAAGATAAAACCTTTCACTTTCTTCTAGTCATCTAATATAAATTAACTAGTAATTGCCCGTGCCCGGAGGGCACGGATGCAGTCGTTGCCCGGGCGCAAATGCAGATCGAAGCGGTCGCCAAAGTGAACAAAGCATAGGTGTGTGGGGAGGGTTGGACTGTGGAGGGCTAAAGGAGAAAAAGCATAGACTAAAACGCAAAAAAAAAAAAATCATCAAAAACCTACCCCAAACCCAAGCCCAGAACCCCACCCAACACTCACGGTCTCACCACCAGTGTCCCAGTCAGCAACCCAAAATATGTCTGGGACAAAACTGCCACATAGGACAAAATTCAAAAACAACCGTGAATTGTATAATAGATATGTTACGCCTATTTGACCGAGACCCAAAAGACGCGAGCCCAGGAGCCCAACTGCTTGCCGGGGGCCCATCTACGTATACCGGCCCGTTTCACAAGACCCACTAAGGGACCCCCCTGCTATCGATCCGACCCGGCCCCGATACACGCTGGTCACTCGCCCACTCCTGCGATAACCGCTCCCCCGGTTCCGCGACCACTAAATGACGGTAATGGGGAGGTGCGGGCATGGCGCGAGGGGCGGCGACGGAGGGCGGATTGAGGGGGCACGATTGAGGGCGGGCGAGGGAAGTGGGCCAGAGGCAATCACGCTGGGGACTCTTTAAAAGGGCTAGGAGGACGAAGAAGAAAGGGGACCGCATCTCAGGTATCTAAAACCTAAGGTACTCCATCAACGACCTCGTTCCCCCATCTCATCTCCTTCCTCCCCCGCTCGCGCCGAGAGACGCCGTTACGATCTCCTCACGAGTCGAACCGTCTCCGCCGGGCCTCCTCTTTCAGATCTCTGTCTGACTTAGGCATCGGAGGGGATTTGGCCGGAACCAAGGTCCGGCCCCCTGACGAGCGTTCTCGTCTGCGCAGGTGGGCAGCTGATCAACGGGCCGAGGCTTCCCCTCGCCCCTCTCTAACCAGACAACCAACCGGACCGTGAGGCTTCCCCTCACCGTCCGCCCGTCGAGGCCGAGCACATCCTACCGAGGCCGAGCGTCTCGACCCGGGCCGAGGCTTCCCCTCGCCCTTCGCCGAACACGCATCTCGCTGGGCGACTGAGGCTACCCCTCGTCGTCCTACCTCCGAGGCCGTGCTCGTCTGTCCGAGGCCGAGCGTCTCAACCAGGGCCGAGGCTTCCCCTCGCTCCATCTTCATCGATTCGAAGCCCCCGAGGGACCCAAGCGGGCCCCTTGACCGCGTTGACCGGGTTCTCCACGGTCAACGCTCTATAGTGAGAAAACACTCTGAAACATCTGGTGCCGTCTGTAGGAAGCGAAAACCGTCCCACAAAGAAGCAAACCACACCTACAATGACGCGAGCCAGCAATGGAAGGAAACGCATGACCCCCATCCTGGAGGAGGGGAATGGCACATCAAATGGCAACCCCGAGGACACGCACGCCGACGGCCACCCCGCCCACTCAACCGAAGAGACCGGCGGCTCAGAACTGGCCACACAGGGACAGCTCCGCGCCCTGGCTCAGGAGACCAATGCGAGCCTCCAGACGTTGGTCGCGACGGTACAGCAGCTTGTCGGCCCCGCGCCGTCCAACGGAGGCGCGTTGAACGATAGCCACCGATGGGCGGGGGGTCCCCCGCACTTGCGGTCGGCGGTGGTCGACGACCACGGGACCCGGAAACCGAACACAGAGCGTCGGTTCACGCGGTCCGGCTCCCGTCAGGCGAGATCACGTGCCTCCTCCCCTTATCGTGAAAGGAGCCGACGGGAAACCGAGGGGACGGAGGGCGAATCGATGACGGCATCCTCTCGTCGGTCACGGTCGTCCCGCCGCCGGAGAAGCGAACGACACCACTCAAGAGACCGATCACGGCGGAGCAGGAGCTCCCGCGGGAGGAGTCGGGAGCGCCGGGTCAGCCCGACCCCCAGCGTGGCGAGGGCCGCGGAGCCAGCCCCGTCGGCGCCTGTACTCCCTCCACCCCCGAACGAGCCAGAGGCAGGCCTCTGCCGCATCCCCGGGGGCATCCACGGAGACCGGTGCCCCTTGTCACGGAGGATAACCGATGCACGGGTCCCCTCTCGATTCAGAATCCCGGTGCTGGGAAAGTACGACGGAATAGGGGACCCGGGACACCACGTGATTGACTATGAGGGGGACATGTCCTTCCAGGGAGCTGACGATGACCTACTCTGCCGGGGCTTCTATTCTACTCTCAGGGGAGCGGCGAGGACCTGGTACCACAGCCTGCCCGGCCGCTCCATCGACAGCTTCGAGGAACTCGCCCAGCTGTTCTGCAAGCAGTTCATGGCGGGGAGGCAGATCAAGCCTGGTGCTGAACATCTGTTCAACATAGTGCAAGGCCCGTCCGAGCCGCTCCGACAGTTCATGCGTCGCTTCAATGCGGAAAGGCTGAACGTGAACAGCCCCCCTGACCTGGTGGTCCAGACGGCCCTCAAGAAAGGGCTTCGCCACAGAGGCCTCAAGAAGTCCCTACACAACGATCCCCCTAAGGACCTCCCCGGGATCATGGCGAGGGCCGAACGCTTCATGCTAACCAAGGAAGCCTTGGCCGAGGACGCAGGAAAAGCCACTCGAGGGACCAAGCGCGGCGACGGCGGACGAGGCAGTCCCGAGGGGTACCGGACCGAGAAGAGGCCGAGGAACAGGCAGCGGGGAGAAAGCGCGAGGGACACCACCCCAGACGCCGTCCTCGCCCAAGTGCAGAAGGAAGAGCGAGCTGATCGCCCCCCACCGAAAGCTAAAAGAGGTGGGAAGAACAGGGAGAAGTACTGCAAATACCATAAGGACGATGGCCACGACACGGAAGACTGCTGGCATTTGAAGAAGGACATTGAGAAGCTGATGAGCCGGGGGCACGCCAGGAACCAGGCCGACGAGCCGGCCCACGGAGAAGGGACCTCCGCACAGCCAAACAAGGGGAAGAAGATCAACACCATCCAGGGTCCTCTCCGCATCATAGAGTGAGCGGGTGATGTCTCTCCCCCCGGTTGCATCCTAGTAAGAGGGAGCTATCTAGGTTTACATCCCTCTGTCTAGCTTCATTTCCTTTTTTCCTTTTCCTCCAAATGTACCGGTCCGACAGGACTCTTGAGAGTACAAGTGCATTCCCTTTTTTGTCTTTTCTTAAAACCCCGATGGAGTTGACATGTCACCAATAGCGCAAAAGGATGGAGACCGACGCCGACTGGTCCTAAGCCGAGGAGCTTTGCCCTCGCCGACCGACCCCCGCGCTCGTAAGCCTGGGGCAATCCCCCAGCAGACGCGGACGCCGACCGGTCCTAAGCCGAGGATCTTGCCCTCGCCGACCGACCCCCGCGCTCATAAGCCTGGGGCAATTCCCCCAGCGGGCACGGACGCCGACCGGTCCTAAGCCGAGGAGCTTCGCCCTCGCCGACCGACTCCTGCGCTCATAAGCCTGGGGCAATCCCCCAGCAGGCGCGAACGCCGACCGGTCCTAAGCCGAGAAGCTTTGCCCTCGCCGACCGACTCCTGCGCTCATAAGTCTGGGGCAATCCCCCAGCCAGCGCGAACACCGACCGGTCCTAAGCCGAGGAGCTTTGCCCTCGTCGACCGACTCCTGCGCTCGTAAGTCTGGGGAAATTCCCCCAGCAGAGGCGAACGTCATCCAATCCTAGGCCAAGAACGAGGCAGCAACGCAAAATACACGAGAAGTCCAAGTAAGTCAATTTCGTTTATAATAGTTAACCAAAGTACAAAAATGTGTCTTATTTACAGGGAATCAAGGCGAAGGAAACACCCTACAAATAATCCACTCAAGACGAATGACAGAGTTCTTCACCTACAGAAGCTAGATCGACACCGACAGAGCAACATTGGTTGACAAAAGACCCAAAGTAGTTAACCCAAGATGGCAGCCATGCAACCAGCAATTAATTGGCCCCGGAACCGGTAGCGAAGCCGAAGGAGATAGCGGGGTCCATTTCAAGTAGACTGGCCCAAAGCGAAGCGGATGCTAAAAATTTTTAGGATAAGGCCAGCTTAGAGGGCCCGGGCTCGGGAGGACACATCCTCGGGCACTTCGCCCTGTTCGGAGCAAGGAGGATCGACTGGCGGAGGGGCTTCCCGAACGCGCTCCACACATTCCCGGAAGGAAGACTGGACGACGTCGACGATCCGAGGGGCGATAAGGTCTTCATACCTACCGAAGGCCTCCCTGAGAACCTCGAGGATCCTTTTCCCCAGGGTCTCGACGACGCCCCTCTCCACCTCCTCCGTGAGCCGCGCCACCTGGCGCCGATCAGACAACTCCCTCTGAAGCTCCTCCCTCTCCAGGCGGAACGACTCCGCCGCTTCCTCAGCCGACTGCAGGGCTCCCTCCAACTTTCCCTGGAGATCACCCACTCGTCCCTCCAGCTCAGACACTCGGAGCTGGAGATGCCCGGACTCCATCTGGGCCTTCACCATTGCTACCTCCGCCGCCCCGGCTCGTTCTTGGGCCCTCATGGAGGACTCCTCCAGCTTCCTCAAGAAGATGGCTCGCCGCTGCAGCTCCACGGCGAGCGTCGACCCCTGGAAAACGGGACATGAGCTAAGAAGGAATGAAGGGAAAGAAAGGACTGCGAGAGAACCGAACCTGTTGAAGGGCCCAAACCAAAGAATCCGACACCTTGTCGGCGGGAATCTTCTCGAGGGTGTTGCGATCCCGGGGGAAGACGGAGCTCTCGGCCACCTGCTGGGCCAGGGCTCGGTCGACGAACACCGAACTCCCGGGGGCAACGTCGAGGGAAGCCATATGGCTCGCCAACAACGCTCCGATTCCCGGGGACGGAAGCGGGGACGCCACGATGGGGGTGGTTGTCAGAGTCACCTGAAGACCCTCGGTGGTGCCCGCAGGAGGCACAGAACTGGCCGGGCTGGAGGGCTCCGCATCCTCCTTCCTCTTCTTCCCTCCGTGGGGATCCTCGGGCGCCGAAGGAGAGCGCTTCCGCCTTGCCCCATCTCCACTCTCGGGCCCGGAAGGGGACGCTCCGAGGGCGAGGGGGACTACACCGGACCCGTCATTACCCCCTGCCTCTCGGGCTAATGGGGCAGGTCCGGCCTTTACTACGCCCCCGGGGAGGAGATCGCCAGAAGAAGAGGCAGGAGGCACGGCCGCTACCTTGCCCACGGAGGGCTCGGCTCGGCGCACATCCTCCTCAACTACCTTGCCCACGGAGGGCTCGGCTCGGCGCACCTCCTCCTCAACGGTCCGTCGAGGCGCCCTTCCGGAGGTACTGCCCCGGCTCCGAGCAGCTCCACGATGGATCAGCTCATCGACGTCACGGACGAACTCACGGCCCGCCATCCCTGCAAAGGAAACCGAAATCAGGATGAGTCACAGGGCAGTCCGAGGAGGAAAAAGTGACCTACCCGGGGACCACAAGACGGCCTTCAGGAGTAGGTCATCCAACAAAGACCGGATGGACTTCGATTCCAAAGGAAGAGCCGACAGCGTCGCGGCGGCCGCCTGATCAACATCAGAAAGGGCTAGCGGCGGGCGAGGTTGGACAGACGCTCCCCAACTTGTCAAAATCTGGGCCTCCCCCAAGAAGACCACGAAGACATAATCCGAGTTCCAATCCCCTGACCAGCGGGGTAACCCGATCAGGCATTCCCTCCTCGAACGGGCTCGGAGTTGCAGCCATGACCCCGGCCCGACCGTTTGAACCTGGTAAAAGTGGAAGAGAAGGGGGAGAGACGGCTCCAGACCACGGGTACATCAGAGCGTTACGAAGCCCGTCAGTACCGCGATCGAACACGGGGTGAACTGGCAAAGGGACACCGTGAGATGTTCCATGACCTGGATGAAGAAGGGATGGAGCGGGAAGCGAAGACCCAGGCGGAACATCTCGACGTAGGCACCGACCTCATTGCTCCTCGGAAGGCAAATCCGCTCGTCGACAAATGGAACTCGAACCTCGTATGGGAAGCAGAGATATCTCTCCCGGATCTCCGCGGCCACCGAAGGAGGAGTCCTCGACGGCGTACGGAGGACGACTGGGGGCACATTAAGCCGCACGGAAGCCGACGCCATGTCATCACGGGCGAAGTCGGGAAAAAGTTTCCCATTCCCCTTATCTTGAAGAGAACGACTCCCGGCGGGGGAACCTGATCCCCCCGGCCGGGGCTCGCCCCGCCTGGGCTCCGGAGGATCCCTCACCCTTTGACCAGAACCGCCTATCCTAAGAGCGGCCATAAGATGAAAGCGAGAGAGGAATTATCTTTTTCGACTAAGTTCGGAGAAGGCAAGGAAGCGCAGGCGACGGGAAACTCCGAGTTGTGGAAAGCTTTGAATAGCGGGAGGAGCAAGAGGGAAGTGGAGATCAATGCGGCTAAGGATCTTATATACCGGGCGCAGGGGTGAATTCGAAGCGGTTGACGAGAACGCGCGGCAGGCTTCGAAGAACTGGCGGCGTTTCGAAATCGACGCCAGGGGAAGTCCAATCGACCCGCCTCATCATGACCTATATTTATGACCACGCCTCGACTAAAGCGCCACTCGGAACCCCAGGAGGCGTAGCGGTTATACCAAGCTGACCGAGGCCGATCGATCCCACCGATGGCGGTGCCCGAACCCCTCAGCTTCTCAATGGAAGACGGCCCCGCGAACGGTGGGGGTAAGTTTGCAACCACACGTGGCGGCATCAAAGGACCGGCGGCGCTTCGGAGCCCGCGCCTTAAAAATATCGAACGGGCCCACTCATGATGACGACTAATAAATGAGTCGGCATCGACTGGCGTGCTTGTCAAAATAGGCAGAAGTCACATCGGCCGAGCCGAACAGGCCGAAGCCGATCACCCCGACCGATGGGGGCAATTGTTACGCCTATTTGACCGAGACCCAAAAGACGCGAGCCCAGGAGCCCAACTGCTTGCCGGGGGCCCATCTACGTATACCGGCCCGTTTCACAAGACCCACTAAGGGACCCCCCTGCTATCGATCCGACCCGGCCCCGATACACGCTGGTCACTCGCCCACTCCTGCGATAACCGCTCCCCCGGTTCCGCGACCACTAAATGACGGTAATGGGGAGGTGCGGGCATGGCGCGAGGGGCGGCGACGGAGGGCGGATTGAGGGGGCACGATTGAGGGCGGGCGAGGGAAGTGGGCCAGAGGCAATCACGCTGGGGACTCTTTAAAAGGGCTAGGAGGACGACGAAGAAAGGGGACCGCATCTCAGGTATCTAAAACCTAAGGTACTCCATCAACGACCTCGTTCCCCCATCTCATCTCCTTCCTCCCCCGCTCGCGCCGAGAGACGCCGTTACGATCTCCTCACGAGTCGAACCGTCTCTGCCGGGCCTCCTCTTTCAGATCTCTGTCTGACTTAGGCATCGGAGGGGATTTGGCCGGAACCAAGGTCCGGCCCCCTGACGAGCGTTCTCGTCTGCGCAGGTGGGCAGCTGATCAACGGACCGAGGCTTCCCCTCGCCCCTCTCCAACCAGACAACCAACCGGACCGTGAGGCTTCCCCTCACCGTCCGCCCGTCGAGGCCGAGCACATCCTACCGAGGCCGAGCGTCTCGACCCGGGCCGAGGCTTCCCCTCGCCCTTCGCCGAACACGCATCTCGCTGGGCGACTGAGGCTACCCCTCGTCATCCTACCTTCGAGGCCGTGCTCGTCTGTCCGAGGCCGAGCGTCTCAACCAGGGCCGAGGCTTCCCCTCGCTCCATCTTCATCGATTCGAAGCCCCCGAGGGACCCAAGCGGGCCACTTGACCGCGTTGACCGGGTTCTCCACGGTCAACGCTCTGTAGTGAGAAAACACTCTGAAACAAGATACATATCAAATTGTTTATCATTGTAATTTTCTTAGCGTCTATGCTCCACTACGTTTTGTTCTCTCTTAATTAAAATTTTATATTAAGAGATATATCCAAAATAATACAAGTTGCATTGAAGTTCCAGATTGTAGTCTTTTTTGGACGGTCAAAATTTATGCAAAGAAATCGGTAGCTAAGATCTTCTTTAGACAAATACATATAAAATTAACAGACTCATAGGGGCAAAGTCGCACTTATTATATAAGTACTGAAATTACCCGTGCACCATTTGCACACCATGTGGACCCAAGTAAAAACCCATATACATGAGGAGGGAACCGCGCGCAGACGAAAACGAGAGGGAAATATGGGGGTGTGGGTGGGTCTCGTTTGGGAGATAAAGGAGAAAAAGAATGGGCATAATTGCAGAAAAACGCGGGGGTGCAAAGTGACAACCATGTAAATAGGAGAAAAAGAATGGGAATCGTCTTTCAAGTGCATTATGTTTTAGGTTAGACAGATCTGAATGAAGATTGGTGGAATAAAAGCATAAAGGATGGATGACTGTTGTCACAGTTCAAATGCTTAGCAGGGTTTCCTTCAACGTCACTCGTAGGTGGTATATGGCAGTTTATTTCCCTCTCCGATAACCCAAACAATAGAATCTTAGATAAAAATAGTGGGAGTTGTTGTGAACCGTATCCCTGGGGAGACCCCTAGCCTTTACTTATAGGGGATGTGAGAGTTCATACATGGATATGATACAATCTTTCATATAGATACAATCTTATCCTTCCACTAGGTATTCTGTTTACAACACGCCCCCTTATCCAGTCATACGTGTGAACTCTGCTCATAAATACTTCAGGATTCTGAGCATCATATGATTTTCACAGTGGGTGGATACTTCAGGATCCCAAGTTAATGGGATTTATCTCGTTAAAAACTTCGGCTATGGAAAACCCTGTGGAAAAATCTATAGCTAAGTAAAAAGAGTACAAACTCCCTCTAACTCCCCCTGATCTGTACACGACATTAGGCTTTCAGATCTCTCAGGTGTCTCATTACAATCTTTTACACTAATTTCATGAAAGTGGCTGTAGGAGGTGATTTAGTGAACATGTCTGCCAGATTTTCACTTGATTGCACTTGTTTGATGTTGATCTTGCCATCTATTTGTAGCTTATGCGTCCAAAAGAATTTAACATATTTGTGCTTCGTTTTGTTGCCTTTGATGTAACCTCCTTATAACTGAGCAATGCAAGTATCGTTGTCCTCAAACATAGTGGTATGTTCAAGGTCACAAGTCTTCAATCTGGTAGTCGCCAGGATGTGATGTATAACTGAGCGTAGCCAAACACATTCTCTGCTTGCTTCATAAATGTCGAGAATCTCTGAGTGATTGGATGAGGTTGCAGTTATCGTCTGCTTGACAGATTTCCAAGAAATTTCCATCCCACAATAGGTAAACACATACCCTATTTGTGACCTTTCATTGTGGGGATCAGACCTGTATCCTGCATCAGCATAACCAAAAGTGTGGAGGATGATTTTCTTTTGTAAAACAATCCCAATTCTGTTGACCCTTGGAGGTAGCGCAGAAGGTACTTAACCCCGGTCCAGTGGCGCTTTATGGACGATGCAGCTAGTAAATTCACTCGAACGCTATATCGGGACGCGTGCAGTTGGCCAGATATAGAAGTGCTTCGATGGAACTCAGATAAGGGACTTCGGGACAAGTATATCCTCATCCTCTTCCAACGGACGGAATGTGTCTTTATGTGAATCCATGGAGCGTACTTCATATGTGTACTAAATGGATGACATTGGTCCATGTGAAATCTTTGTAATAATTTCTTTGTGTATGTGGTTTGGTGTAACAAGATTCCATCTTTTAGATGTTCAATCTGTAAGCCAAGACAAAATTTTGTTCCATCTTTTAGATTCCATTCTTTTGTCAGGCTTACAGATATCTCAGTGATTGTTTTAGGAGATGCCATGAGATTTAGATCATTTATGTAGACTGCAATTATGACAAATCATGTTCCATTTGCTTTTATAAAGATGCAAGGGTAGACTGCATTGTTGTGGAATTCTTGTTGTATAATAAATTCGTTGAGTCTGTTATACAACATCCTTCCCGATTGTTTAAGACCATATAGTGATATTTGTACATTAACAGAGTAGACATCCTGAGATTTATCTTTTAAATTTGTGGGCAATGAAAAGCCATTAGGAAGTTTCATATATATCACTTTATTGAGATTTCCATATAGATATTCCGTCACAACATCCATTAGCTGCATATCTAATCATTCCTTCGCTGTTAAGCTTATTAAGAATTGGAAACTGATCGCATCCATTATCGGTTAGTATGTTTCTTCATAGTCTACACCCGGTATTTGGAAAAATCCTTGTGATACAAGCCTTGCTTTGTAACGTGCGATCTCATTATTTTCATTTCTTTTTCTGACAAGTACACATTTATATACCACAGGTTTGACACCATTTGTTGTCTGGATGATTTGTCCAAATACTTCATTTCTTAAGCGAGTCCAGCTCTGCTTCTATTACCTCATTCTACTTTAGCCAATCATTTCTTCATTTGTGTTCATCAACAGAATGTGGATCATAATCATTGTCACTTTCAGCGACACGAATGGCAATATGAAACGTGATAACGACGACGACGATTGTACTCTCTATGTCCAACACCTCTCCTGTACGTACACAGTTTAATGATATTTCAGTTTCTCCCGGATTTTCCTCTACAATAGATTCTAGTAGGGGTTAGGGTATGGACATGAGCTCATTTTTCTGTGGTGGTATTGTCACAAGGTCTCCAGGATTTTTTCTTTTTCTTGGATTATTGTCCTTCGAGCTTGGTGGTCTGTCTCTTTTCAGTTGAGGAACACCCACTTCTGCTGATGATGGATTACATCCATTCATGAAGATGTCAATTCTAGTTGGAGTATTTGCAGTAGGGATGTGTGATTTGACAATCTTGTGGTTATCAGTAAATGAATCTGATAACTGGTGAACGATGTTCTGAATGTGTAGGATTTTTAGGATCTGATCTTCACATTACTTGGTTACCAAACCATAATGGGTCAATGATTTTGTATCCCATAATATTATTTGTGTTGCTTGACGTGTGTGTATATTTTATATATTCACGCACGTCTTCTTTGTGTTTTTCGTTATTTTCCGCCGTCCCGTATCCATTTTCTCGTGTTTTCTAGTTTTCTTTCACTTTTCTGTGCTTTTATGTGTTTGCAGGAGATTGCCAGCGTAGGGGACACATAACGAAGATATCATAAGTCCCCGGAGCAACGGGAGGAGTCACACGCGATCCAGGGAGCCAAACGACGAAGATTGCCATTTTTCAGCCCCCACCCGATCGGTTGGACACAGCCAACCGACCGGGTGATGCACGTATGTCCGACCCGGACTGAAGCTGAAGCGAAGTGCAAGGTCAACCGACCGGTTCGCTGATCGGTTCATCCCAACAGAGTTCTCGGAAAATTGAAGCTGAATTCCAACCGATCGGGTGACCTTCACCCGATCGGTTCATCTGTAGCAAATTTTACGAACGACGACCCGGAGAGCTCACCCGACGGCCCGCTGACCGTGCCAAGTCGACTGAAGTCTATGTTCTTTAAGGCGATAATTCCAACAGATCGATTGATAACTCAACCGATCGGTTCACCTGATGACCGCATCCCTTCAAATGACGACCCGCTTACGCCAACCGGTCGGGTCAAGCGAGCGGGTGAAATTTCTGAAGCTCGCAGCCGAAGCACGTAGCAGCTCACCCGATCGGTTGATTCTTCAACCGATCGGGTGAAGTCGATTTCTATATATAGCTGCCTAGGTATTCAGAAAACAGGGATTGTATTTTTTCTGTCTTTTTCTCTATTTGTGACGGCTGGAATTTTATTGTTATCTGTAAGTTTTTCGATCTTTATGAAACTTTGATATAGTCTTAATTGCATTGCTACTACTTCATTTCAATTGCCTGATTATGATTTCTACGGTTTATTTTCATTTAGATTGCTTTTTAGCTAAAATGAGTGAGTAGTTCCCAAATCTGGGATTTCGGTGGAAACCCCACCGTGGGTTCTCCCTGATGCGTCCATAGGACTAGGATTCCGATAAGGAATAGGGATTTATTGGTTACGCGGGGTGTTTCATTGTCATCGGCGGGAAAAAGACCACCTTTGACCATAGGGCTAAGGGCAGTTGACTCCCTAGCCATAGCTCACGCCCTTAGCATAGACATCGAATCCTAGCGCGCGGGAGCAGTAGGATGAGATGTTGGGAGTTATCGTTGCGAGTTTCGTGCTCCCGGAGTCGGTCGATGTTAATGGACATGGGAATGCCAATCGACCGCACCCGGGTAGTCTGGCGTATCATCCTGGGCACCGACCGGAATATCGGGCCCATGGGACGCTGGTATCACTCTTAGAGGCAACGTCTTACCGCTAAACTTTAATTCCGATCGTTTTCCTATCCGTAGGGCGTAATAGCGAGAACACATGATAGGGTAGAAACCGGAGTCCTGGGTTTCCCTTCATATTGTTTATCCTCCGTATTTACATTCCGTGACAAACCAACGATCGATCAGGCTAGCTCACCCGTAGGGTGAATTGGTTCCTCTTAGAAACAAGCACAACCACGCCTCCCCGTGTTCGACCCCCAAGCCACACTACAACACCGTGCGCTTGCGGTACAAATATTTTAAATCTGGTATCCCCTATCCAACTGCACTCTTATGAGTTAAAAGCCGGGGGACGTCAAGCTTTATGGCGCCGTTGCCGGGGAGGCAACATGTTTGTTTATTTTAGGACCTTCGAACCCTTGAGTCTAGTTCATATCCCTACCTCGCGATAGTTTACGCATTCTACTTTTTCATTTTTATTTTTTATTTTTTTATCTGTTCCTATCCCATACTTGCTTCACGGGTATTTCTTGTTTTTCATGAGCAGGAATACAAGGAGTCTAGACGACTTGATTCCTATCGACCCGAAAATTAACGCCACCCTAAGGCGTCTGGCCGCAGAGAAGAGAAGAAGAGAAGAGTCTGAAGCCTTGGGGGAGAATACCCCACCGCATAAATCCCTGCTGGAGTACTCGATGCCATCCATCGGGTCCACCTCCTCCATTCGACCTCCGGCTATTTTAGCCCAGAGCTTCGAGCTTAAGCCGTCAATAGTGACGTGGATCCAGCATGATCAATTCTCTGGGGCACCCATGGAGAGCCCTATTGAACATCTGGACTCCTTCCTCAAGAAGTGTACCACATTCAGGATTAATGGTGTCACCACTGAAGCAATCCGACTGAAGCTATTCCCCTTCTCTCTGCAGGATAAGGCCAAGCAATGGCTTAGGGGAAAGGACCCGAACACCTTCAACACCTGGGAGCAGCTCTCGAATGCATTCTTGACTAAGTTCTTTCCTCCGGGGAAGACCATGAAGTTAAGGAGTGAGATCTCCTCCTTCTCCCAGGGCAGCCACGAGTCCATGCATGAAGCTTGGACGAGATACAAAGAGATGCAGCGGAGATGCCCTCATCACGAGCTTCCAAAGTGGTAGATTATTAATCAGTTCTATAACGAGCTGAGGGATGACTTGAAATCTTCGATGGACGCTGCGGTTGGGGGGTCCTTCATGTCTAGAAGTGAAGAAGATGCCGGCAACATCTTGGAAAACATGGCATCAAACAATGAGCGGTGGTGCGACGAGCTTGCAACACCTAGATCTGGAGGCATTCAAAGAGTCGAGGACGTCGACAAGTTATCTATCAAATTTAATTCGCTATCGACCCAGATCTCAGCGCTCATGGTAGGAGCTGGTGGTGCCAGCACCCAGCAAGCATCAGTGGTGGACAGCACCCAACAAGTATTAGTGGTGGAAACGGAAGTCCTGGGAGACTTCGAGGGTGGTGACATTTCATCGCCGGTGGATCAAGCTAGCGCACTTTTCTTCAACCCTATGGGTAATGCGCCGTATCCACCCCGGACTAGCTCCAACCCGGTTTATTCTCCGAATAACCGGAACCACCCAAATCTTAGCTATCGGGCGCCATACCAGCAGCCTCAGCAGCAACAACAGCTAGTATATCAGCCGCCTAGGCAACAGCAGCAACAGTATCAGCAGCAGCAGCAGCCTCCACAGGTGTACCAGCAGTATACACCAAGGAACCGGCAGCCCATGCAGCAGCAGCAGCATATGGCCAGCAGCGTGTTATCTCCCCGGTTGAGTCCCTCTTGACTCAGTACATTTCAAACTAGAAGAAGATCAATTTGAAGCTGGAAATGGGGCAGAGGGCTCTCACCGACCAAGTAACCCAGCTGGGGTTGCAGGTGGCGAACATTCAAAGGTCGCAAAATCAATTGCCGCCACAACCGAAAGTTAACCCGAGGGGGGCAAATCAGACTTTGGCACTAACGCAAGAACATGCGAATGTGTCTGCTATCGTCCTGAGAAGCGGGACACAAATTCCTATGAGAGTGCCCGCTAAGGAACCAGAAGCTCCATTGGTCGTTGGGCGGCCAATTGAAAAATCGAATGACAACATAGCTCCGTCACCAAAGAATACGACTCCGGAGGGAGTCCCTGAAGAAGAGAAGAAGAAGGAAGAGGAGGAGAACCTTAGAGTATTCAAGCCCGTTGTGCCTTTTCCACAACGACTTGCCAAGGCTAAAATTGATGAAAAATATGGCAAGTTCTTCGCTATGGTCAAGGTTTTGAGTTTGCAGATCCCGTTCCTCGAAGCCATAGAGACAATTCCCTCCTATGCAAAATTTTTAAAGGACTTGGTGACGAGGGGTTCGAGAAAGGAAAAGGTCGTTCTCACGGCGGAATGTAGTGCTATCATCCAGCGAGCGAATCCGCCCAAGCCAAAAGATCCGGGAAGCTTCTCCATTCCTTGTTCGATTGGGGAAGTAAAAATCCATCGGGCACTCGTGGACTTAGGAGCGAGCATCAATCTAATGCCCCTGTCACTACACAGGAGGATAGGGATGTGAGACCTGGAGCCCACGGGTATGACACTTCAATTAGCCGATAGATCGGTCAAATACCCGGTGGGAATTATAGACGACCTGCCTGTTAACTATAATGCCATACATAGCTACTGCACAAGTACTAGAGGGGGGGTGAATAGTACTTTAAAATAATTAAGAAGATAATTCTTAATTATCTTGCAAACTCAACCAACAATGCGGAAATGCGGAAATGTAAATAATGACAACAAGGAAATGCAATCGAAAACAGACAATTTAACGGGTTCGGATCCACCCAAGTCTCCCCGACTTGTTTCCGGTGATCCTACGTCCCAACCACCTGGATCCCCTTCGGATACTTGAGTTAGAAACTTCTAACTCAAATTTGCACTATAAAATACTTGTAGAAACCTCTACAAGATCAAATCATACACAAATGAAATTGTGACTCCCACAACCCGGGATCACAAACAAACTCTCACAATC